>APFE030374963.1:93875-122026 GCA_000404065.3 Pinus taeda
TAATTTAGCTTTACGTCTGGAGAATTTTTTATAGACCCCCCTGGGTGTTAATCCTATATTTTTCGTGCAAGTGTTCTATTGGTTTGTCTGAGTAGAAACAGGCACTAGGGTCTTATTATTCAACATCAGAAAGCAATGTAATTGTTTGAATGCTTTTTCATATGTAGGCCCTGTCCAAATCGGAACTGCTCAAATTGCCCTGTTGGACTGGGCATGGTATTGAACCAGCCTGCTGACCAGACTGGTACCTAACCAGTACAAACTGGCCCTAACTGACTGGACAGGAGACTTAAATTTTTATGAAATTTCTGAATGAATTCTCTTGTACATACACAACAGACTTAGGTTTATTATTTTGATGATGACTATAGATGCACAGTAAACAGTTGTGAAGTTTTCTTAATGCATGGAAATCACAATCCTCTCTTAATTATGACTCGAGAGTCAAAATTTATATCTCTGAAGTTGTTATGTCTTCGAATGAAAACTATTGACAAAATGCTTAAAAGAATTGGTTTGCATCTACATAGCAGCATTCATGTCTGTACTTGTATGTTGGTCACAGTGCTTTAGATTTGAGTTGCTATCTTTGTTTACACAGGTATTCTAAGTTCAGAACATAACCATCACTTTTACACCAAAAAGACTTGGAAATTTTACAGCCAGCTGTTTGTGCTACATGCACTTGAAAAGGTGTCATTTATTTGCTGAAACCAAGGCATCTTTTAATGCAATTGACTCGCAAGGAAATTTATGTCCCAATTTAGATTTGCATTATTTGTATATTTATCTGTTTATATGCTGAAAATTTAGTAGTGGGGTATACTGTAATACTGTATTCACGCTGCCTGGGAAACTTACACCCAATTTGAACCCAAAATAACTATTTTCTGAATGCATACAAGTGGTCTGAGTTTTCTTTCAGGACAGCCACAAGGACAAGTGTTTTTCCATATTAAATCTTAAAGTGATTTTTTCATTAAAAACTAATCATTTTATGTATTTTTTTCAACTCTGGTTCATTGATTCTGTTTCCTGTTTGAAACTCAGTTAGATAGCTGGCCAGTTCAAAGCCCCGTTCCTGTTTTTAAGACCATACTTCAATCCCATGCAATTTTTAAGATCTCTGTCCATTAATATTTAACTGTTTTAATTGCATAGCTGGTTTTCAAATGGTGTTTTGGACAAGAGAATATTAATAGCAATATAGGAAACTCTGATAGAATGTAATGACTGAACAATGTGCTAGGAGCAGAAGTTAGACCATACTTCAATCCCATGCAATTTTTAAGATCTTCGTCCATTAATATTTAACTGTTTTAATTGCATAGCTGGTTTTCAAATGGTGTTTTGGACAAGAGAATATTAATGGCAATATAGGAAACTCTGATAGAATGTAATGACTGAACAATGTGCTAGGAGCAGAAGTTCAGTGAAATGCTGATTAATGGGTTTGAAAATATGATAGGAAAATAGAAACACATGGAGGATGATGAAAAAAAGTGAGTGGTGTGTTAAATGTTGTTAATTAGCACTTTTGTTATTGACATGGATATGTTGGCATATTTGGATGCTGTAATATTGAATGGAGAAGACTACATTATTTTACAAATTTCTGAGCTGGTTGGTGGAGAAGTGATGATTAGATTAATGGAAAAAAAACAATGTGTGAGGAATGGTTAAGTGAAGTACTGACATTAATGGGTTTGAGAATACATTAGGAAAATTCAAATGCATGGAGGATGATGAACAAACTTGCACTGGTGTTTAATATGTTTTTAACTGCAATTTTTGTTGTTTTCCTTTGCATGCCAACTTTTTGTCTTTAAAATGCTGAATATTCTCTAGCAATGGAAGAGAATATGAAATTTCAATTCCTCCCAAGTGAGATTTACCACATAAAATCAAAAATTTCAGTGCTTGGATTAATATGCCCTGGATCACCATTATGGACAAGAGATGATTAATGTCAAAAGGTTATTAAGGAACAATGTAGGAAGAGAAGTCTAATGAAGCACTGATATTAGTGTTTTTAAAAAAATGACAGGAAAATGCAGATGCATGGAGGATGATGAACCAAGTTAGGAGTGGCATGTAATATGTTATTCAACTACTACTTTTGTTATTGACATGAATGATGGGGCACTCAACATTTTATGGCTAATGGTAATAAAGATTTAATGTGTTGCAGAATACCAAATGTTGACTCTCACTGTTGCAGTGATTAAAGTACAGTGTTACAGAAACCAAATTGAATTCGATCCAAGGTAACTTTTTTGCTGCATTCTTGTTGGTTTCTCTATATGTTGGTAGAATCACAGGGAGAGTAACCAACATGAAATGATGTGCATTGGTATTGAAATAATAATTGGCCTTAATTGGCCAGTGTTGGTGATGGTGCAAGTAATTACAAAGTCGGGCAAATTGACCTGAAAGAAATAGGTGAATATTACTTGTTTGATTATGATTTCAATGTGTGGTTGGCTTTTAAAAATCATAACAAGGTAATGATGTTAAGCAGAAACAACAGTTGGTGGTTTGAAGTAGATGGGATGTGTCATGCTGGGAGTAGCAATTTGATCAAATATATTCCAAACTTTTTCAATGACACCAGATAGGGATGTTACAGACTAGAAGGTACATGCAGTGATAGTTTGTCGCCTAAATTGGTTAAGTCAATTTATGGAAATTCTGATATTTATCTTGCTTCACCCAAAGCTCCTTATCCTGTGGAGCTTGTCCAAGAAAATCCTTATCAGTTTTCTGAGATTTTAATGTTGCATTTTCTGTCTTACTATTTGCTTAGACTTAAAATCAAATTTCATATTAGCTTTTTGTCTATAAACTGTCGAAGATACTCTGGAATTTAATATGGAAATGAGATTCCCTACATAAAAGAGGAAAATTTAGTGCTTTAATTAATATACTCTAGTTCACCTTTTGCAACAAGTAACAATTAATTTCAAATCAAGGTTCTAGTTAAGTTTGGTTGGCTCTTGGAACAACATCTCAAGTACCATAAGATGGGAATATTTGCTGCCCATGGATTTCCTTGGTTTGTTTCATCTTTTGATGGGAGAGTGCAAGCAAGAACATGTCTATACAATTTGAATAGTATGTACTTGCATTATGGTGAATTCTCTCTGGTTATCAAGGTGCTCGGGGAACTTGGGCATCTTCAGATTTACATGATATTTAACTATTTTCTAGAGAGATCAGGGGACTTTGGGCACAAGTTTAATAGGATGGTGATGATGGCAATATCATTGAATATTCTATGACTAGAAATGTGATTTGGCAGGTGTAAGGCCTTCTCTTCTTACCCTTGAACATATGATTTTATTCATGCAATTGGCATTGAATCTCTAATAAGAGATCTGAGTAGAGGTGGAAACAGGTGCCTTTCTGATCCTCCATTTGTCTTTTGGGTTTTCTTCAGATTCTTGAACCTATCACTTTATATTGTTTATATTCATGAACCTTGGTCTAAAGAATGATATCTCTCCTCCTCTATGATAGGCATTCTTCAATCATCATTTTTAGTTCCATGTTAAAGTTCATGTGTTACTTACTCATTGGTTTTGGATTTTATGCTTACAGATGTAGTCTTGTTGATTTGATGATTGAAATGGATAGAATTCTCGGTCTGAAGGAACTGTTGTTGTCCGGGATACTCCTAAGGTCATTGATAGGGTTGCAAAGATTGCAAGTGCAATACGCTTTAGTACAGAAGTTTATGACACTGACACTGAGGTATCTAATGTTCTGAAAAGTCTCATTGTGATATCCACTAACAGAAGGCACGGGTCTAAAAATTGTTTAGTTTGAGTTTGTGAGCAGGATGTGAAATGGTTCAATTTGTTTCTGCATGGTTGTTTTTTATTTTTTTTACAAAGATAGCCCTTCAATTGCTTGCATATTATGAGTTTCTTATGGATTCCACAATCTCCCCTGTTTAGCTACTGTACCTTCAGCTAATACATAGTCATTTGAAAAAGATGTACCTTCAACTCCCGTATCTATTTTTTCACCAACTTTATGACTGCAATCACAGGAAAAATTAATCAACATAAAACATCTCCCCATGACTCTGAAAATGTGTGGAGTTGTTATAGCCAATTCACACTTCCGAGTGTTAGTTAAATTAAGGTGAATGAGACTAAAGAATTCCTGCCCTTTGAACCAGAAGTTGTTAAGTTTTGTTATGGATAATTTTTAGTGACATCCATGACACACATATGCCGTTATTTTTTAACTTAATCTCCACTATGTTTAACTTATTGTTGGAGGCAATCCTGAATGGAAAGAGAAGGAGGTACTGATGAGACTTGGTCACTAATTCCCAGTGTACTTAAACCAAATATGTATAGAAATGGATTTTTATATTTTGTATCCCGCCCACCTCATTGTGAATATATCATGTACGATTTGGTCAACAATGATCACTCACCTAACTCTATAATTTTTATTTCGTGACCCTGAGAATCTTGGCCAAAGATGATCACTCTCCACCAATTTTGTGCTTTCATAAATACCTAATACAATATAGAGTGTACATCATGCATAGTTACAACGATATTCTTTTATAACTCGCATTCTTTTTCACATTTGTAAGTATTTTGCATTGTTGTTGACTGTACTAATATCAGTTAGTATCAAAACCTCAGATTAACTACTTTGGGAGTTCTGCAATTCCAGCTTCCTTGGTGTCCCTTTTATTCAAAATTATCCTCAAAATCTCACCTCCAAGCTACTCTAGGAATCCATAGCACATGAATTGTTCTCTTCTCCTATTAGCAAGTCAATAGACAAGCATGCAGCACCTTCCCACTCCAGCTTCTTTATCCATTTTTCCACGGTTTTCCATACATTTTCTACAATCACAGTACTCTTCACAACCTTGAATACCACATGTTTAATTGCCATGCTAGAGTGGGTTCCTATTGTGTCTATCATGGATTCTTGGCACAAATCTTATCATAGATCAAAACTGAAGCACTGCAATTTTGGCATTCAACTTGCAATATCAAGCACACTTGCAATTTTTTCATGAATGTCTCCTCGACACAAATTCTCCCTGTAGTGCCACACTTCAAAACTCCATATCAATGTAGCTGGTGTTTCAGTTTTGCATCATGACTTTTAAACTTACCATTTCTCTCCTGGGGTCTATGATTGTCTAATTTTGTGCCTGAAAAAATACCTTGCCATCTATGTCTCCCACTCTGCATGTTGTTTGTTGATTAATTTCTGAGTTAGGATTGTCCAATATCTTCAGATATTGTAATGGAAGCTAGCAAAAGCTATTCACAACAAACATATCAACTTTTTCCAAGGAGTGTCACATGATTTTCTTTTCCAGTTGGTAAGTATTGTCCAATTATGGTAAGAGACCCTATTTTTTGTCTTTGCTAGTGGGCTTCAGTACAACAACTTTGAGGAAAAAATAACCTAATAGTCACTCTTTGCTTGGAAGGTTTCAGAGATGAAGGCAAATTACTTCCCCCCAAAGGAAGATGTCATTTTAATGAATGAAGCACCCACAGATTTTTATGTGTTAGTGTCTGGTGCTGTGGTAGGTATCTTTATGAACGTTACAGAGTCCAAAATTTCAGAACTTTTAGGTGGTTCACTTTATTTCTTTTGCCAAATGTGTCTTCAAATAGAGAACTGCAACAAAGAAATAACATTGAAATTTTGTTTCATTTTGCAGGGCATACTAGCAGACAAAGACAAGGGTAAAACAGAGCAAGCAAGCTAATTTTTTTTTAAAGGAAAGTGATTATTCATGCTCTTAGTATCTTCTTGTTAGGAGATTCATTACATAATAAGCATGAATATTAGGATGTTTGCATTTCATTTACAAATAAATTTGGAACAACCATTTGTTTCACTATATGTTTTAGTCACATTGGAAAATTTGAAGTACAGAAATGACATGTCTCATTCCAAATGACTTGTTTGTTTTACCCCGGGCATTAGTAGCACATACATTACTTTGAAATCACAGAAATTCAGTTGGTTTCTTTACTATAAACTTGTCTCCTGCTACATTCCAGACTCTTGGGCAGTCCCAACATTACAATTCATAATGCTCATAATCAATGTTGCATTCAAAAATAAATGATAAGTCAAAGAGTGTTTCAATTTTATTACGAAGTAGATTTTATGCACATGTTTATTTTCATTAGGATTTATTGAATGAACCATCAAGTTCCAGTGATTTCTACAGGAGCCCTAGGCTGCATCCAGATATTTTTATGGGATAAGGCTGGCTGATCTAAACCTCTTGGAGAATTCAATAGTTCAAACTATATTTGATTTTCTTAGGCCAAAGGATTTGACAAATCCTGTCCATCCATAAGGTTGCAATATCCTACAACCCCACAATTCTGCATTTGGAGGATCTATAGAGGTATGAATATCTATACTAGTTAAAACTAATTTATAAATCTGAGATCCTTGATTGCTTATATATAAGTATGTGCATGGTTATCCAACTTGAGTTTCCAGCTAACAATCTTAACTAGACTCGTAGAGTAGCATGAGGTTTTGTATCAACAGTTTGTTGATGCCTGCACCTTGAGTGTCGCATTGCAATTCATGATCTTAGAAAAAATGAGCAAATTCTACTACATTGCAATTCATGATCTTATGGAAAATGGGAAAATTCCGCTACACGTATTTAACGAGTATGTATAGAGAAGCGATTCTAGATTTCATGTTAGAGAATAGAGTACAGAACAGGTGGACTCATATGGATGCATCGGTCTTCTTGGTACTCTTAACAGGAATTTTATATGATCACACAAATATCTCAATATAATTGAGCATAGAGTTTTATTTTCCTAATTTATTATAGAAAACTATAACAAAGGGAATGGAGATACTTATGGGAATGGAGATACTTATCTCTGCTCATACGTATTGTGAAAAAATGCAATTAAATTACTTACAATATACATGAAGAATGGTGAACATTCTCTTTAGCCAATTGAAAGAATTGCAACATATTTTAAAACCAGTTTGTAGTTAAGAGGTTATAAAAAATACCCACAGTAAAACAAAACTGAGCTGCCTATTTCCTCAATCCAATTTCAACATGGTATCAAAGTTATTTATGTGATTGTGATTATTAGGAATTTGCAACGTAGGGATAAAGGTATAGAAATCATAGGGATTCAAATTATTTTTTAGATTTGGGAGTTTGTGCAGACAACCTCAGGTGTGAGGAAAGACTGGATGGAAAAAGGAATAGCAATTAGTCTATCAAAAGAAATTCAAACTGTTTTTTAGATTAGGGAGTTTGTGCAACTAACCTCAGGTGTGAAGACAGATTGGATGGTGCCTCAAATTTATTGTGGTGAAAGGTGAGGGTAACATTTGTACTAGAAGAGAATAATCTCAAGGATATTGTGACTCTGGTTATAGATATATAGCAGTTGACAACTCATGACAAAAGGGAAGTGAAGGCTAAATGGATGATTATGGATGATGCTATATTGGACCATTGGATCCATTGTATAGCCAAGAAAAATATGGTGAATGAGATGTTTGATGGCTTAGTTTTTCTACCCCAAATGGTTTATCCCTGGGAGATTAGGATTTTTTGATAGGATGCTAGGGATTAATTGAACTAGTTGTTGGAGATGTTGCTGGACACTTGGCTAATTTCATGCCCACAAGCATATTATTAAGTTCCTCCTGGGTAAGGCTCACTAGGGACACTATCCACCAAAGTGGACAAGCATCCAGTAGGTTTCCCTACAAAGTATTCCTTGGAAAAAGAATCCCCGAGGGGTTAGTTCATTCGTATATTTTTATATTTGGTAACACATAAGTTTAGGTTTAAGGGTAGATGGCACAAATTCTATACCCGAATTCGCAAGGGGCTTTGATTGTGAATGCATCTGATATGGATTGATGATTCTTAGGAAAGAAACTCTAAAAACCATGTCAACTAGGGAAGTTGTGTAATTGCAAACAATATAAAGTGCAGAAAATATGGTAGCTTATTTGTATGATTAAAGAAGAGTCTTGGTTCTTTTCCCCATGTATTGTGTTATTGATAAGTTTGCAACCAGTTCATACGACCATGTCAACTAAGGAAGTCGTACAATTGCAAGCAGTATAAAGTGCAGTAAATATGGTAGCTTATTTGCATGATTAAAGAAGATTCTTGGATCTTGCCCCCCTGTACTATATTTTTTACAAGTTTGCAACATGTTCATATTGAAGTTCACATTTGCGGAACTACATTCTGTTAAGGATATTGTTCAAATACTATAAGATCTAAGTTATGCATTGTGTTCAAAATTTGCATCTATTGGATAGCTTTCTCCCAAGGATGGGTATTTGCTTGCTCCCATCAAATACTTTTGGATTTGAGGTAGATAAAGTGCTTATTTCTTATGATTCTAATGAGTTGTGGCACCTGTGGCAGTGTTCTTAGTAACTTGGAGGGAGGAAGGGGTTATGGTCATATCTTCCATGTTCTGTTGGACTTCAAAGGATCGAATAGTTTTGAGCTTGGACCTCACAAGAATGGGTATTTTTGAGTGGACAACTATTATTTGTTCATAATTCAAACATGTTACAATATTTTCTTGATTCTGCTAAGCAATCTAGTTTGAAAGAAGATTTTGATTTGGAGAAGACACAACAATATAGTTTGAAAGAGGGTTTTATTTTGAGAAATACACAGGTGGTTTTTGATTTCCTCTAGAATGAGAGCAACATTGTTAATTAGGACAAAGAGGAAATGCTATTCAAAATGAAATTTTAATCATTGGTTTCAAATACTTTGACTCTTCTAATACTTGGGAGATTTGAGGCATGAAACTTTCCAAGAAAAAATGCTTCCAACTCAATTATTTCAGTGCCCTGTTCTCAAGACTCCAGATCAGTACTCGATTCTCAAGACCAAAGAAGAATATCTGACTCAACTATTTCTGGACATGCTCTTTTAAGCTCGTTTGTGTAAGTTAACACCAATAATTTGATTTTGCAATTCACTATGCTGGATACCTTTCATATATGCTTGCTGCTAGATATCATGATCCAAGTAGGACATGGATTAGTGCTACATTCCATATTTTATGAAACAAAGCGTTTGGATTCTCTATATTACTGCAATCTATTTTTCCATTATGATTCTGACCATTTTTGGATATGGAGACCTGCATGCTGAAAATATGAGAGAAACGATAACTGAAATCGTCTACATGTTATATAATTTGGGTTTGACTGCATACATGATAGGAAGCATGACAAATTCAGTTGTACATGGGACAAGCTGGACCACGAAATTTGTAAGGAATATATTTTTACTAGATTTGTGTATAGAAAAGTTATGCCTACATATTCTCTCTTTTCAATGCAAAAATGCTACGTCATATGAGGATTTGACTTTCATTTTGATTGCAGAGGGACACAATTCAGGCAACTTAAAGATTTTCTTTTAGGAATTGGCTGCCACTAGAATTGCAAGATCAAATGTTGTCACGTATATGCTTGAAATCCAGGACAAAGGGTTTACAACAAGAAGACACATTAAATTATCTGCCAAAGGCCACCATTCATGCAAGCATTGCAAACGTCTTTTTTTTTCCTATTGTTGATAAAGTGTATCCTTTCCAATGAGTGTCACATGATTTTCTTTTCCAGCTGGTAAGTACTGCCTAATTAAGGTAAAGGTACTTTATTTTTTGTTCATGAACTCTCCGAATTAGGTATAAAATGTCTTCTGTATTTGAAACTTCAATTTGCCATTAAATTAATGGGACATGAATTCCCACAAAGGAGTTCAGAAATGTGCAATTAAGTTGAGCTTTCATCTTGTCATTCAATTGATGGACACTGAATATTAAATATAAATGAATATACAGGAGTAGCATGTGAGCGTCAGTTTTATAAAGAAGATTCTTTTATTATTAATAAAAATATAGATAGTTAGTTTCATTTTAAAGGGTTATAAATATGAGTTATAAATACAAGACTTAAAAGGTTGTAAATATTTAAAGTGTTGTAAATATGAGTTATTAATTGTTTTTACTCAAAAGCTGATAAATAGCAATTTAGCAATTTCTTTTTAATTGACTAACTCAAATTCATGTTTCTTTAGGTTGAAGGTAAAGCCACTAAAGTGGAAAAAATTGTGATGCCAATAATTAGAGGGATTCTCATCATGGGGTGATAAGAAATTTAATATTCTAAGAAGAGGAGGTAGTAGTAGATTCTAAATAAATTAGCAATGCCACAACATAAATATTTGCAACAAATTTAGAGAGATCCACCTTGTTGAATAATGCACACACTACATGGATAATAGATTTCCGCACTTTATGCCTTACAACATTTTCTTTGCAACATCTGGTGAAAATGCTAGTTGTATCCATCACCACAACTAATTTTCACCCTTAGGGTGTTCTCCCTTTGAAACTAAAATATATCATGTTGTGTCAATCATGGCTACTCTCTCTATTAGTGCTACTTCCTGGACACTGAAGCATATCTACTATTTACCATGGTCTACTCATAAAGGGAACACTTCTCTTTGAGATTAACTGTTTGTAAGGATCTACTCTGACAACATTTCAATTATTCATCTAAAGAATCTCAAGTATGCTTCCCTTAACCAAGGAAGTAATGCATTAAATATAAATCCTTTATCTTGAACTATGAGATCGTCTTCCTTTGGCACTAATGCAAGTTTTCCTATGGTAATCCTAACTACTCATTCTATCGCAGAAGAAAATATTACTGCCACTATCGCTTCCTCCATGTTAGAACAAGTCATCGAAAATATTACAACCTCATAAGAAAATAAGGTAATTGATGTGTCCATATAACATCTTCTTCTTCAGTTGAGAATTGGAGAAAATATCTTGTCACATTGTTCTCCCTCTTTGTGGGAAAACCTAGTTATCTTAAATCTCTCTTTGTACTTCTCTATGATTCTATCTACTGCACGGTAGACCTTGTAGAGTAGCTTGGAGTCAGCATTGAATTCCCCTCAAGTCTTAACACAATTCCCCACCCATCATTCTTCATTATGAACTAATATTTCTCCACCATGGCATTCTTCCAAACATGTTCGCCTATTTCCTCCTTATAGATGGACGGATTAGAAACAATGATGTGACTCATCACTTCCACATATCTTGATAACTCTTGGGATATTTTATCTTCCTAAAGGTTCCATCGGTAGTTTCATTTCTCTGTGCTTCCTTCAATGCACTTCTAATGCATGCTAGACTTTTCTTTGATTCGAGAATAATGACCCCGAGTGGGTCCACTGGCTCAATGGGCCCTACTAGCCGATCTTGATGTTCTAAAGGATATTTCACGTGTATTAAGGGATCTAAATCCACATCCTTTGGAGCCTTATTCTCCTAATCATCATGTGATACCATTTGGATCATCTGTGTGCTACATAATTCCAATCTACCTAACCTTCTACTCCTTTTCAAGTAGAAGCTCTTCTAGTCATCTAGCATGGTTCTAGAAGTCTTGTTCCATTTCTCCCTCTCAAACACAAATATCCCTAGCTAAGTTTGTTTTCCACCTTGGGATAATCCTCTTCTTATAAAATTTGTTTGATTCTTCTTAATACTTCCATTAATACCAAAGTCTTAATGGCCTTCACAATGTACATGCAACCCTCATTAGCATGTCCTTTTAATATAAGTATTATACGGAATTATCAACTCCATATCTATCCTTTCCTTCATAAAGGAATAATTGCAATCTCATTAAGCTATAAATGCTCATCCTTGTCCTCATCATCAACATGTTTCTTTTGTTTCCTTTCAAGCCTAATCTACGCTTTCTTCTTTCATTAGAAACATTAATATAGCTCTATCTCTAGGGTTTTATCTACAAATTATAGATCTTCCTTATCCAATAATTCTTGTCCTTTAGTGTTTAAAAACCCTAATACTTACAACTTTAATTGACATTCTGTGAATCACATCACTGGAAACCTTTATCCTCAACTCCCTCTAGCTATAGAGTATCTTCCAACTTTATTCCTAAAACTTTCGAACAAGGCATAAACATGATCCCTTATCTTTGTCCTACGAATATTCTTTATAGAGCTTAGCTCAACAATATTCAATGATATCAATTAATAAGTAATACTTCATTTCATCCAATCTATCAATTGATGCAAATTTAAGTGGTACGAGCATGGTCTATACTTCTTGAGGATCTTAAAATTATTACTTGATCCTAGGAGAATCCTCTGATATTCCCTTTAAATTTCCTAGGTCAATTTCTTATGAAGAATAGTGGAACTATGTCATTATTCACCCTAAACATATTCTTTAATAATTTAATCATTAGAGCTATGAGGTTAAATTTATCCTCATATTAAAATTTGTATTTTACACCATTGGAATGAGGCTATAATCCACCCACATAGTTATTTACCTTGTCAAATTGTTCATTGATGCGGTTATTTTTATAAATTTAGGGTAAGTAAAAAGGTAAATATGTAGTACATTCTTTATAGTACAATAATTAAAAAAAATTAACAAGAATAACTATCCACCATAATTTATGGAATTGTTTGGATAAATTAAGGTAAGAGTAAGAAGTAAATATCTCGTTACATAAAGATTGTAACAATTCAAAATTTAACATGTTTTTTTCCTTGCAATATCTTATTGCTTTGATGCTATGTTTATTTTCTAGTGCTAAATAGGCAAGTGACATTTCTTTCATCCGATAATTACTTACAACAATATATGGAAATCATTAAGTAATTATACATAGAAAATTCAACTTCTTATAAACTTTTACCATACCCTTAGATGACTTCCTCTTTGTGTGAGAGAGAAATATGTGTGTGATGATCAAGTGATGAGTGTGTAGGATGAGTGTCTATTTATAGTGATATTATTTTTCCCCAAAGAGGCATGTCTCGTTGTAAATTAAATTCAAAATTAAATTAAATTTTAATTATTTTAATTTTAACTTAAGTTAAATTTAAAAAGAAATTTAATTTTCTTTCTTTTGATTTTAACTTGTGTGGTTGGGGGAATACTTCCCAAAACTACCCAAAAATAAACATTACTTGGCATTGGATTTTGGAGAATATCATGAAATTTTTATTGGATCTGTTGTATCTACTCAATAAATTTTGATACTTTATCTACCTCGATTTGAACATGGGAGATATATTCCTGTGTACATGGATTTGAAGGAACTACATCAATGGGGGCAATGGATAGAACCCTAGGTGCGTTTGGAAAGGGTCATTGCGAGCAGTGTCATACAATGACTTGTTTTATCTGTGTTTAATATAATCAAGGTTCTCATCCCATGTATGTGGATGCTTGGAAATATACATGTATAGTATATGCAATCATTTATTTGACTAACTATGTTTACCTTTGAGTTTAGGGTGGAATGAAATTAGTTTTGCTTGCTTGAAACTGGAGCTTCCACTAGAAAGTACTAGTGAATTCTCTACCCCTATTTAAATAATAGTCTATGGTTAAATGAACCAAAATACATTAAAAGGTCTTAAAAATGGATTTTGTTATGATATTATCATTGCATGGTGCCAAAACAATCATTTAGAGAATTAATCATCAACCACAAAGACAATATCGTTACCATGATTGGTGAAAGGAAGACCTGACATCGAATTCATGGAGGTTAATCGTAGAGAAACGTTATTTTAGTCTCCACATAAAATTTTCTTTCCACCCACCTATAATGTTACTCACAAATTAGTTTTATGTTCTTTCTTCAAGGAACATAAAGGTGGTACAAATATCACTTTTGATGATTCTCATTTTCAATATTTCCCTATGTTGCCATGGATTGTATGGGATTGTGATCAATATGAGTGATCATTTCCTTTCATAAAATATGATGTTTACATTTCCAACATGCTTGAACAATGGAGTACATATCGTTTTCATAGGTGGGATAACTGCAAACAACATCAATTGGTGTCTCACAATGATGGCCACTAGATATCCATGCTAAGACAAGATTTTGTTGACATCATAGCTGGAAGCATTTGTCACAACAATGAATGGTTATTGTAGGATTGGCGCCAAGAAAAAGCAATGTTTTAGATCCTAAAATTCTTTATGTTGTTACTCATACTAGGAAAACTCACATTTAGGTTCACCCTTAATAAATTTTGATAAGGTCCAAATAAGATGAGAGAACCCCAACATGAACCTTCAATTGAAGTTGGAGAATCCTAAGAAGCCACAAAGCTATATTATATTAATTAGATCTAGCCAATCATGATTTCTTTATATCTTTCTCAATCCCATTTGTATCCCTTTTTCATTCATGATGTATCCTAAATACTAAATTGTATGCATTCTGGATGAAAATCTCTCCATATTTCCATATACTTTATGTTTCTATAAAGTGCTCTAGGGCTATTGAAGGTGCTACAAATTATCTTGAAAAATTAAAATCAAGATCAGGTTGTCATCCAAATATATGCCCACAAAAGAGTTTATCAATGGTCATAATATATAATTCATCAAACTCATGAATTTTGTTGAAGCGTTAGCCAAGCCAAAACACATGAACAACCACTTAGTCGGGCCTTGCTTATAATTTGAGTTAGTCTTCCATATATTACTTTGTTCAATTAGTACATACTAATAGCATGTATTTTGATTAATATTTCTTAAAAACATAATATGATTAAGCTAATCAAGAATATAATCAATCTAGGGAATTAAGTATTATTTCTTGATAATAATTTTGCACGGGCTTCTATAATCAATACATATTTGTGACATCTCATCCTTATTCCATACCAATATAATTGAGCTCCCAAGAAATGAGGAGCTTGGTCAAATCTATCTATGTTGGGAAAGCTTATGAATTTGGAATTTCATTTCCTCATTCTCCAGAAGAGAAAATACACAAAGACAGAGAAAGAGAGAGAGATTTGGTAATTAGTGAAAGGAGAGACACTTATCAGGTCAATAGAATTTGTTCACATAGAAATCCAGAGGTACCCTTGCAGATGAAGTGAATGTAACTCTATATTCCTTTCAAATATTGTCAATTTGATTTTGTGTATAGAGGCCCCATTCTCATGTAATGATGGTCATATTGACCTTCCATTCACATTATGATTGGACAACAAAGAGGATAAAATTTCTAGCTTGAGAGATTGAATTTCAACATTACTTTGTCAATATAAAGGAAAATATGTTAGTTCTTTCTACCTTTTGTACCTTGTAGATATTTCCACCCAAAGTAACAATGACACTATGAGGCTTAGACTCTTAAATAACATGATGTTTCCACATATAGGGTTTCCTTAAAATAACATCAAATATCACAAGGGTTAAACACAATACCTCATCTTGAAAGGGATTCATGCCATAAGTTTGGTGGCATTGTTGACTGATGTGTATGCAACATCCTAGCTCAACCAAGAAGTGGTGTATGGTTTGGGGTATGACATTGTTGGTAGATTCAATATTTTGATTCCCTTTACCAATATTAAGTTATTATAACTACCATTGTCAACATTGAAATATTATACTATATTCCACTTTAACCACATATTTGTGTGAAAGAGGGACTACCCCTCCTTATCGTCCTTTAACTCTCTTGGTTTACCTATTTTTGTTATAATTGTAGCACCTTTTTTGGATAAATGGTCTTATTTCTAGTGTACTATTATAAATTATAAACTATTTCAAGGCTTGATGTTTTTTCTTTTAGCTAAGTATAGAATGATTGTTTTGGGTGACACTAGTTTATATTTTGCCAAGTCATTTTGTGCAACTAACAACACTTTCTAGTGTCCTTTAGTTTCATATTACCACATTTTCCATGTGTTGTAGATTAGTTACATTTATAATTTTTGTATCATTAATCTATTCTTTTGTTTATGCATTAAAACCATGTTTACCACGCTATATTTTAAGATCTTTAAAGATTCAAACTCTTATATATTCCTCTACTTAAAATTCTATTTGATTTTTACAAAATATCGATAAGTGGATCTTGGCAAGATGTCCATGAAATCTGTCTCTATTTGGATGTACTTATGTAGGAAAGTAAAATATGTCAGAAATAGATGTCGCTTGAATTCTCTGATAACCATATTTGTACATCAAGTGAGGAAGATATCAATGTACTCTAATACCATCATGTAAGGTTATCCATGATCCAAGTGGATGTTGGTGGCCACCCACCTATCCCATTTGGACCCCCACAACTATCTCTTTCGGTTTTTTAGTTTCCGTAATTGTAGCAAAATTTACTATTTTTAGCAGTTTTTTCGGGTCCTGAACTTCCGGAGCCGTTTTGAGGCCCTAAATCAAATTTTTTGGGACATCTTGGGGCAACATGGGTCCATGGACTGATGTTGCCCATCCCAAAGTGGTATTTATTGGATAGATCTTTCTAATGAGCTATCATACATGTCAAACAGAGATCGTATACAAAAGTTACGACCCCGGGAAATTGATGTACCAATTTACCCAAAACGGGGCCCACAATTTGGCATTTCATCTTCTAGGGTTAGGTTTTGGAATGGGAAGGGTTTTCCATTGTTTCTCAACAATAAATAGGTCTTCGAGCCTCATTGTAACACAGTTTTGAGAATAGTTTAGAGGCATGTAGCCGCACATCTCTTCGTAGAGATAAGCTATCATCGCCCTAGCTGGTTTATTTTCATTTTTGGTTGTAAGCATATTTCAGTATTTTCCATTAATCAAATGAAGTATTATTTCCACTGCATCTTTGTGTATATGGTTATCTCTATATTTTATTGCATTCCTGTTTAAGTCCGGATCAGTGGTATCAGAGCGGTCTACTTTTCTCTGTTTTTCTTTGCATGTCCCCAATGAGGTCGGGATATAAGGAGTTAGGGCTTGAACTCGTCGAACCTTTGCAATACCAGCCTCGCAAATCTAGACGACCTCCCATGGCAGATGAGAAGAAAGACCAGGGGGCAAGAGATCCTATCAAAATCTTGCTCGAAGAAGCCCTCGAGCGACAACGAAACGCAATGATGGACAGTTTTGCGCAGATCCTTCAGCGGCTACCCAGAAGTGATGCATCGACTTCCAGTAGCTACTCTGGAAACGCCACGCCCTTTAAGGTACAAGTTAATTTTGAAATTCCCATATTCGAGGGTTAGATAGATGCAGATGCTGTAGATAAATGGTTAAATCTGCTAGAGGGTCATTTTTCTGTTCATGAATTTTTCAGTCGGGAAAAAATCGTTTTCGCTCTTCTCAAAGCAGCCACCCATGTCAAAGACTGGTGGGAAACCTACTCTGAGAAGAAGGATGAAAGCGCAGGCTCACTATTTTCAGCCGCACCCACTTGGGATTCATTCTAAGATGCCATCAAGGAGCAGTACTACCCTATTAAAAGCTATGAGGACAAATACATCAAATGGACCACACTGCGGCAGGGACGAGACCAAGATGTGCCGGAGTTCACAAACATTTTTTGATACCCTTCGCACACAGTTGGGTATCAAAGAGTCTGAACTGCATCTGGTACTCAAATGTCACGGCTGCCTACATAGATAAATCTAGGAAGAGATGGAGTTCTTGAACATCTCCTCGCTTGGCACAACATACCGATATGCTATCAAAATCGAGCAAAAGTTCAAACAAAAGAAGCGAGACTTTGGATCTACAAATCCGAAGCCCAAAGGACAAAGCCAAGGCAGAGTGACCCAAGACAACCCGTCGAAGCCGCAGGAAAAGAACAACACCACGAAGTCGAAGAAGGACACAGGAAAGTGGTGTGAGTTCCACAAGAGTCCCACTCATAACACAAGTGAGTGTCAGACCAAGCAGTCGCTGGTGGCCGAGTTGAAGGCTTCTGAATCAGATACATGTTCTGACCTGGAGCCAGAACCCGATAAGGGGAATGGAAAAGGGAAGTAGATCATTGATGCAGATCCTAGCGCCATTGTTGCCACTACCAAGATCCAGAAGAATGAGCCCGAAGAGCCAGAGGAGGGGGAACATATTTTGTACTCATAGATGTGGGTGAAGGGTTCGCCACTGCAATTCATTGTCGACAGTGGCAGCCAAAAGAACCTTATTTCAGAAGAGGTCATGAAGTGGTTGGGCCTACCGACTACACCACACCCGTAGTTGTACAGTATTGGGTGGCTTCAAGAAGGACGAGATCTCAAAGTTCGCCAGCAGTGTCGCCTTCCCTACGGCATCAAGCCCTTCACAAATGAGGTATTGTGTGATGTTACACCTCTAGATGTTTGTGATGTACTATTAGGCCAGCCATACTTGTGGAGGCGACATGCTATGTGTGAGTCAAGGCCTCGTGCTGTCATTATTTCTTTGAATAATTCATTGTACAGGATACCAGAGGTAGCCCCACCTACTGCCACCTCTTTGGTCACTGCTAAGAAAGGTAGCAATCTCATCTCTCAGACCAGCAAATTCATCTGTTTGGTTCACTCCCAAAGTAAGGGGAAGATTGTCACCAGATCCATGACCCCCACAAAGGGTTCCTCCACACAGCAGTAGCAGCAAAGGGATACGGTCATGACAGAACACAGGAAAAACTTCTCCTCACCCACAAGGGTACCACACAAGTTTTAGTGGGCGACAAAGTTTGGTTGCATCTGCAGAGAAAATGCTTTACCAGAACCCATCAGAAACTCAGACCACTCCGACATGGTCCTTACACTAGTACCAAGGCTACAGGAAACAATTCTTTGAAGCACAACATTCCTCCATTCCTTTGCTTGCACCGAGTGTTCAATATGGACCGTCATCAACCATGCTTCCCACAATTCCTGGACACATCAGAGATTGCAGAACATCTCACCAGTGACCCAACTCAGCAGAAGCTTCCTCATCATAAGGAGGAACTCAACGCAATGGGGACCATTGTTTCCTAAGGGGGGAGGAATGATCCAGGTGGATGTTGGTGGCCACCCACCTATCCCATTTGGACCCCCGCAACTATCTCTTTTAGTTTTTCAGTTTTCGTAATTGTAGCGTAATTTACTATTTTTAGCAGTTTTTTCGGGTCCTGAACTTCCGGAGCCGTTTTGAGGCCCTAAACGACGTTTCTTGGGAAATATGAGGGCAACATGTATATATGGACGGATGTTTCCCTTCCCATAGTGGTATTTCTCATATATATCTTTCTAATGAGCTATCATACACATTAAACGGAGATTGTATGCCAAAGTTACGACCCTGGCAAATTGATGTACCAATTTACCCAAAACAGGGCCCACAATTTGGTGTTTCATCTTCTAGGGTTAGGCTTTGGAATGTGAAGGGTTTTCCATTGTTTCTCAACAATGAATAGGCCTTCGAGCCTTAGTGTGACACAGTTTTGAGAACAATTCAGAGGCATGTAGCCGCACATCTCTTCTCAGAGATAAGCTATCATCGCCCTAGCTGGTTTATTTCCATTTCTGGTTGTAAGCATATTTCAGTATTTTCCATTAATGAAATGAAATATTATTTCCGTTGCATCTTTGTGTATATGGTTATCTCTGTATTTTATTACATTCCTGTTTAGGTCCGGATCAATCCATCTTATGTATTTGTCATTTTTTGGAGGGCCTCTTAGACATATATAATAAGTCATCATACTTACCATATGTAAATCTATGAAATAAGGGATAAAAACATATGGTAAACATGATGAGTGATTAATTATAGTGGGTACAACCGCTCCAACCACATCATATATGTGTAAATTTCCATGAAGACTTAATGGAAATTCAGTTCGAATTCCTTCCCATAACTCTTTTCTTGTTTATGTGCATTACATGTGTTAATTTTATTATTATAATGTACCCTATTTTTATATATTCCTTGTAATTTAGGCTTACAACATGTTTCAAAATTCCTCCGTATTTTGGTTGGGTGACAATAGAATCAAATGAGAGTGGGCTAAACTTGAAAGAAGAAAAAATCAATGAGCATTGATATGAAAGTTAAGATATGCCTCTGAAATATATTTTTTGAAGAGATGCTTGAGGAATATTCATGTTGCACATAAAATATGAATCACATACGGTCATGGAATTTTCTCTACTTAAGATGAAAGAAACAAATATGTGGCATGGATGAACACTCTTGTGGATTATTTAATGAGGTCAATGTTAATGTGATCAACTAAAGTATGTTTGTATTGACATTATGGCTAATGTTTTGTCCCTAGTGGAACCCTATTTTAAAAATATGCCCTTGATGTCAACTTGGCCATAATATGATTATTATGGAACTAATGCAGATACCAAGAATATTAGTACAAATGTTACAGAAGAAATTGAAGAGAATTGGAAACTTAGTCACAGGATGCATGAAAAATGTTAAGTTTGAGAAAGTATACGTGGTTCCTATGAATAAGGGTCGCGTGCATATGCAGTTTCTGTGAACAAAAGCTGCATACATAAACTGAACCAGGAAAATATGGATACTAGGGTTCATTACAATGATAATTTCCCATAACAATTGTGGTGGAAACATTTATTTGATCCCATCAACGAATACCATCAAATTTACTAAAGGATTTTCCTGAGGTATTGGCTAAGGAAAAAAATACATAAGGAGATGGATATCAAAGTGTTCAGTGTGCAAGTGAATATTTTATTCATATTTGATCTGATTTGAAACAAGTGTGCACTAGGGAGCAAGGAGATGAATTAGATTCGAGAGATCTAAAAGCACATTGAGTACTAATAGTTTTACTTAATTTCTTTGTTTATGTTTTAATATCTAATGATACAAGATTTATTTGAATATGTTTGAAGCAATATGTGTTTAAACAATAGAATTGGCAGAAAATATGTTATGATTTGCATTGAATATTTGATTAAGTAGTTTAAGATTCATACATTAGTTTTCTTTAATATGATTGCGTACATATGCATATCTAGTTCAATACTTTCGCATATAGATTATGTGATATTTATTTAGCATGTATATATATATACATAGGTGTTCATACGCACGCAAATATGATTTATGGAGGTCGCATATATGTAATAGGGTTTGAGTTTCTGCATGATGATGTTTGTTGTATTTTTTGTTATCTGTCAATGATGTCTTGACAACCATAATCTATATCTAGTAGTGTTAACTGGGCTGATTTTATTGTCAATCGGAAATTTGGCTAGCAATGATGCTATAGCATATTGATTTGTGATTAATTTACTTTTGTGACTCAGTATGTTAGTCACTGAGTGAGTAATGTAGTGATTTAGTTTTATCATTCAGTTATTGGAGATTTCTATGCATGTGCTATTTAGAAGAAGCACATATATACGTGGTTATGTTTCATAATAATCACGTATAATTTATAAAGTAAATTTGATTAGGGCTTGTAATGACTACATATTAATTTTTTGCTGATGAAAATGTGACTATTATCTTGATTTATGATTGGTTATTCAATGGATTGATTTATAGCTTGATATAATGATGATTCATTGTGCTTTGGTATGGCCTAGATATGATGATTCAATATTGGTCTAGTATTTAATGTTTCAGTTGCTTCAGTAATTCCATTGGTATTCAATAATGATCCACTGATTTTTAATTCAAATGTTGCGGTTGAATTTTCAGATTGGTCTATTGGTTTGGGCTTATTGTTGATGTGGGTCCAGTGTGAAATTTTTATGAACGATGGCCTACATTTTTTTATGTTTGTTTGTGATAGGTGGATCTAGTGTGAAACTAATCAGGGTGAATATTGGTGTCCAACTACCTATTCCACCTAGACCTCTAGTTAGCTTCATCGATTTCCTTGTTTATTGCAGAATTTACTAATTTTATTACTTTTTTGGGTCCCGAACATCCAAAGAAGTTTTGACTGCCTAAACGACATTTTCTTAGGCTGTAGGACCTATCACAAATCCTCTAGTACTCAGAGACATATTTATAACAAGGTATCATACATGCCAAATGTAGATAATATGACTAATTTACAACCCCGGGAAGTTGGCTACCTAACTAACCCCAACAGGGCCAACAAACGCTTTCCATTCCATCTCCTTGCATTAGGGTTTTGGTTGTTTAGGATTTTCCGATGTTGCTCAATAATAAATAGGCCCTTCAGCCTCATTGTAACATAGTTTAGAGGCATGTAGCCGCTACATCTCTTCTCATATATAAGTTACCATTATCTAAACTAGTTTATTTCTATTATGTCTGTAAGAATATTTCATTATTTGGTATTAATGAAATGAAGTGTTATTTTTGTTGCATCTTTGTATTTATGGTTATATCTGTAATTTTCTGTGTTCATGTTTAAGTTCAAATCAGTGGTATCAGAGCAGTCTACTCTTTCTTTATTTTTCTTTGCATGTCCCTAACGAGGTCAAGATATAAGAAGTTAGTGCTTGAACTAGTCGAACCTTTTCTATACTAGCCTCACAAATCCGGACAACCTCCAATGGAAGAAGAGCAGAATGCCAAGAGGGTAGGATATCCATTCAAAATCTTGTTCCAATAGTCCCTCAAGCCAAAGAAGAATGTATCTCCCTCGAGCAACAACGTTTCCCTTATCCGTCAGAAACTACCCAAAGGCAATGCATCTCCTTTAAGAAAGCATTGTCAAAGCACCACACCCTTTAAGGTACAAGTTAACTTTGACATCCCCATATTTGAAGGTTGGATAAATGCATACGACGTAGATAAATGGTTAAATCTAGTAGAAGGATATATTTCTATTCATGATGTTTCCAGCGGAAAATATTAGTTTTTCACTTCTCAAAGTCACACCCCATGCTAAGGACTGGTGGAAAAGCTACTGTGAGAAGAAGGAAGAAAGTACACTGTCACTATTTTAACCCACACCCACTCCAAAATCATTGTGGGATGCCATCAATGAGAAGTACTACCCTGTCGAAGGCTATGAGGATAAATAGATAAAGTGGAGCATGTTGCAGCAGGGAAAGGACCAAGACGTACTGGAGTTTACTAATGTTTTTCATACCCTTTGCACGAAATTGGGTATCAAGGATTCTAAGAAACATTTGGTACTCAAGTATCATGGCTATCTACATAGGTACATCAACAATGAGATGGATTTCCTCAAAATATCCTCACTTCACACGACATATCAATACATTGTCAAGATTGAGCAGAAGTTTGGACAGAAGAAGGGGGACTTTTTATTTGTGAATTCGAGGCAAGGGAAAGGTGCCCCCAAAATGCATATAAAAGGACAAAGCTAGTGTGGGGTGACCTAGGACAACCCGCTGAAGCTATAAGTAAAGAACAACACCACAAAGACAAAGAGGGACATGGAGCAATGGTGTGAGTTCCATAAGAGCTCCACTCACAACACAAGTGAGTGTTGGACCAAGTAGTCACTCATTGTCGAGCTGACGACTTTCAAATCAGATGCATGTTTAGACTCTAAGTTAGAATCTAACAAGGGGAATGACAAAGGGAGGCATATCATTTGCATGGACCCAAGTTCCACCGTTTCCACCACCAAGATCCAGAAGAATGAGCCTGATGATCTAGAGGAGGGGGACCACACCTTCCACTCATAGATGTGGGTGAAGGGTTATCGATTGTAGTTCATTATCGATAGCATGAGCCAAAAGAAACTCATTTCAGTAGAGGTCATGAAGCGACTGGGCCTACCAACTACAACACATCCACAACCATACACTATTAGGTTGCCTCACTAAGGATGAGATCTCCACATTAGCCAACAATGTCACTTTGCCTACAACATTAAGCCCTTCATGGATGAGGTACTATGTGATGTATCTCCTCTTGAATTTTGTGATGTAGTATTAGGAAAAACATACTTGTAGAAGTGGTATGTTGTATATGAGTCTAGACCTCTATCTATGATGATTACTTTGGGCAATAAGTTGTACTTGATATCGAAGGTATCCTCGCCTACTGCCATCTCTTTAATCTACGCAAAGAAATGCAATAAGATCATTTCACAGACTAGGAATATTTTTTGCTTATGATGTGCCCTCAGGGAAAGAAGAAGATTGTGGCCACAACGTCCCTATAGGGCTCCTCCACATAGTAGCAGTAGATGGACAAGGTCGTGGAGGAATACAGGGACATTTTTGCCTCACCTATGGGGGTACCTCTACACTTTGAGGTAAATAACTCCATCGATCTGACCTCAGGTGTGCCACTACCGAATGGATTGATCTATCGATGCTCTTTTATGGAAAATGATGAGATCAAGAGGTAGATTCATGAGTTTTTGTAGAAATGGCACATCAGATCAAGCTCCTCAGCCTATGGGAGCCTAATTGTATTGTTACAGAAGAAGGACGAGACCTGGAGACTTTGTATTTACTATCAAGCATTGAAAAGATCACTTTTTTACAATAGGTACCCAATCCCACAGTTGATGGACTTCTATACCATCTCAAGGGGGCCAAATATTTTAGCAAGATTAAATTGAAGCCCAGTTATCACTAGTTTCCTATCAAACCATTCAATGTGTGGAAGATTTTCTACAAATCCAAGATGGCCTTTTCAAATGGTTGGTCATGCCTTTTGGTTTGACGAATTCCCCCACAACCTTCATGAGATTGACGAATGACATATTGTCACCCTTCAACAATTCATTCATGGTAGTGTATTTAAATGACATCTTGATCTTTATCCAGAGTTTGGAAGAGAACCTCCACCATATTCGATAGGTCTTCCATACCCTACAAGAACACAAGATGTACACCAATTTGAAGAAATGCACTTTTGACATTACCAGGGTTTAATATCTAGGGTACATAATTGATGAGCAGGATGTTCATGTTGACCCAACCAAGATACAATTCATTCGATATTGGCTAGCTCCAACCTCTCTAATAGAGCTTCGCTTCTTTCTAGGCCTTGCAAATTTCCACCATAGGTTCATGTTGGGGTTCTCTTATATCACTTGTCCTTTAATTCAAGTCACCAAGGGTGGACAAAAGAAAAGTTATTTTGGTCTGAAACCCAACAGAAGGTGTTTACAGAGTTGAAGCATTTCCTCTACTCTGCACCAATGCTCACATTGTTAGACCTACAACAACCATTTGAGGTTAAGAGAGATGCCTCTGACTATGCTATTGGTGCAATTCTTACTCAACATGGGCATCCACTAGCTTACCACATTGAGAAACCTTTAGACACAATCGAAAAGTATCCCACCTATTGAAAATAATTGTATTCCATTATGCAGTCCTACTGTCCATGGAAGCATTATATTCTAGGAAATAAAATGGTCATTCACATAGACCACCGGCTCCTATAGTTCATACATACACAAGGGAAGTTGTAGAATGATCACCATAAAAAAATGGTACACATACCTAAAACAGTTCCATTTGAACATTAAGTACAAGAAGGGAAGCACTAATAATGTTGCAAACTGCCTTAGCTGACCACCAGTCATAACATTGATCATTTTGCTCAACTAGTCTAGGAACAAGCCTTGGGGGTGGTCACATCTTTACAAGAGTTATCCAGAATTGGGAAGCACATACTAGACACTACTCAAAGGTAAGAAAATCCCAAATTTTCACCTCCAAGATCCACTTTTATGCCACTTGAGACACATATATGTCCCTTCAAGCGAGCATGGCAAGATGATTTGGGAGGCACACTATGGTCGAATCACTGGACAATTCAGGTTAGAGAAAATAGTGGTAGTACTGTAGAAGTATTTTTATTTGTAAGACCTTCATCATGATGTTGGGGAGTACATTAGATCCTACACTACCTATGCCACTTCCAAACCAACCATCAAGAAGAAATGCTTATATACTCCACTGACTACTCCCAGTCGACCTTGGGAATACATCTCCATGGATTAAATGTTGGGCCTTTCTTCTACTAAGCATGTCAATGACTGTATTTTTGTGGTTGTCGACAAATCCTCCAAAATGGCTATTACGGTGGCCTACAAGAAGAGTATCACAATAGAGGCCACTACTAATCTCTTATTTGAGCAAGTGTGGGTACACTTTTATATCCCAAAGTCTATTTTCTCAAATCGTGACATCATATTCCAAAGTGAATTTTGGTCAAGTGTATGGTTGATGCTAGATATCAAACTTACTAAGTCCATGAATTTCCACTGCTAGACTAATGGCCAAACAGAGGTCATCACTAGGATGATCGTGCACATTCTGTTCATGTAAAACTTGAAGCATCCCCTAATAAGGGATGAAAGCCTACCCTATGTCCAACACATCTACAACAAAGATCTCCATAGCTCAACAGGCCATGGCCCCTTTCAGGTAGGGCTGGGATTTCATCTATTGTGTTCCATTGATGTGGCCATACCATTTGCAGCTACTAAGGTAGATTTGACTCATGTCCTGTTCAAAGTCGAAAATGCTAACACCTTCATTAAGCACATTTAGCACATTCATCAGCAAGTCCATGATATATTGGACATAGCTAATGCTAAGTACAAGTAGTACCATGATCAACATTGGGTGTTGCACAAGTTTGAGGTGGACGGAAAGGTTTCGCTACATTTGGAGAATGAGTACCTCGCTGGACCCCACCAGAAGCTTCTCCCGCTCCGATATGGGTCATACACCTCCACCAAGGTTGTAGGGGAAAATGACTTCGAGCTCAGCATTCCACCATTTCCTTCATCTGCACCCAATGTTCCATGTAGACTGCCTTCAGAGATACACATGGGCCTCTAAATTAAACATAAATTAAGGGTCATGCCTCTAAATTAGACATAGATTAAGGCCCATCTGACCATCCTTCAAATCATTAAACCTCTCTTTTTGAATTATATAATGTATTTTTAACTCTAATATTAGCAAGGTTTACGAATAATTACATATTTGTGCATAATATTTTTTTTGTGGAATATTTTGAGAATATTGGGAAGATTATGGAGATTTGGAGGAGGAGATAACCTAGGAACCTACTCCCTACTACAGGAGGATCAATAAGATATTCTAGAATCATGGCACATATTGTGGAGCTCCAATGATTGAGAAAATCTAGGAATGTGTTCCCTTCCATTTAATGTAGATTCATAGTATTCGAAACCATATCCGTTAATCAAGGGGTTTTGGTGGGGAAAGTTTCCTCCTTCCATGGGTAATGATTCCTAATCATTTTTTATAAAGAAAAAGTCGAATTTTCATCTAGGGGTTGATTTTACTTAGTCTTCATGTGGAGAGAACTCGTATTTTTGGAGATCCACTTTCATTTCCTGCAAGGATGTAATTGTATTGATGGAAATGATGAAGATTGGTGTCATGTTTAGATTCTAAACCTTGGTCTCCTTCACAAGACTCTGATTTTTCTTACTCTTGGCTATCCCAAGAGACTCAGAGCCCTTTTGTATCATTTACTTTTCTTCCTTTCACTTCTTATTCACATGGATCTCCTGTTTTGTTTTTTTTCCATTTCTCCATTTAGTATTAATGATTTCTAATTGTAGGATTTGGTTAAATGGTGAAACAAGTTATTTTGCGGTATAAAAACAATCATTTCATAATTGGAACAACTTTGGAAGGTTATAGTAATAATTGAACTACTTGGATTAGTTTGCTTATTCCCAAATCTAGATTTCTGGAAGTCCATTGTGGCAAATAACAATAAATTTCTGCTATTTTCTAGAGCATGCTAACGAGCTTCAATCATGTTCATTCCACCTACATTAGATCACAACAAAATTCTAATTAATAACAAACATTATCCCATTGTATTTGAGATTTGATTAGGTTAGGAATTTGATAGATTTATTAGCTCACTTGTTCTTGAATTTTTAGATTTTAGACTAGTAACAATGTAAACTTTGAAAAGGGAACTATAAACTCAAAACGGGAACTGTAGAAAAAAACCCCATAAAAACATCAAAAACAGTGCTAAAAACGAAAAAGTTTGATGCTAGAATAACACATTTTTTTTTCTAGGGTAAATTTTGAACATATTTTAAAAATGGCGGTGAAAACCAATTTTTTGTGAAAATTTTGTCCAAAAAACACCCTCAAAACGAAAAATGTTAATGCTCAAATAACACTTCCTTTTTTCAATGGTAAATTTTGTGCAAAAAAAAACCCTCAAAACAAAAATTGTTGATGCTGAAATAACACTTTTTTTTTACAGGAAAAATTTCAACATTTCGAAATAATGGCGTAAAATATTTTATCGTGACTCTTAAAAACATTAAAATTTTAAAAAAAT
>APFE030374963.1:123026-197467 GCA_000404065.3 Pinus taeda
TTTTAAGGTAATCGACATTTAAGAAAAGAAAAATAAAACAACTTGAAAATTCTTTTTTTGGGTCAAGTAAGAGTGGAACCTTCAATTAACTATACAAAGATTACATATTGTACACATCTTTACGATTGTAAAAACCAACCAAAGACAGACTGGTTGAAAAGACAGCAAACAACGGGGTTAGCAGAACATCGAAGCCTTATATACATAACCACAACAGACCCCTGGGAAAAAATCCTAAGTGAATAGACTATTGTTCACTTCGCAATTCTTCTCCTTCAAGTCTTTCTGCTCAATCTCCCCAAACCTTAACCATCTAACTGAATTGTCGATCGACCTTTCAATCGGATGGTAGATACACACTCCGATCACCGAGAACTACCAAGATCCACCATTGATCTAGCCTTCGATGAGATGGTAGATACTTACTCCGACCAACCGCGAACTCCCGAGATCCATTGTCAAGCTAACCCTAATCGAGCATTGGATACTCACTCCGATCCACTAAGTTGCATGTTGATCATGTGTCGTTGTTCTAAAACCTTTAAATCTGATGGTTGACAATATATCTGTTCAGAAACATAAATGGTAATTATCCACTATCCGTACCCGATCTAGATTATAGCCTTGGTCTAAAAATATATCAAGTCTGCTCAACCCCTTAACCTCCGATCAAAATTAATCCCGATATCCGTTCGATGTTGAAGGCCAACAAAACCTATGGTCTGTGGCCCTTCAACAAGCACATTGTTTAACAAGTCCTTAACTTCCATAGTTGGCTAAGGCGAAAGTATTTATAACAGGATTGACAGTTAGGAACCACGCCAACACTTCATCTAGGTTCCAGGACTCTCGTGCTTGCCCACAACCACTAGTCTCCCTCCTGCTTATTTTCCATGATTTAGAACTACTCCATGTCTTTTTCCGCCTGATGATAACAATCGTCCCTTAGGTTACTAGGGGATATTGAATCCCTGTCATACCAGATATGGCTCTCCTTGCACATCACGTCTTCATTCGCCAGCCGATTAACTAAAAAATTTGCTTTCCTTCGCACACGAAAAAAACTGATGGTTCTCAGGATTCACAAGTGAGAATGAATACGTTGAAAGACTTGTGAGAGCCTCCAGTGTTTCGACACTTTTTCAAGTACCATTCCATTACACATTTTCTTGGCTACATTAATGACTAATTATGAGTGAGCTTCAATGATCACATTGTGTAAATTTAACTCAATCAGGCTTTCTAGGCACTATTCTAAGGCAATTAGCTCTGCCATGTGTTATACGGGAATAGTGTCCACAGGGATGTTGCTATTCCCACTAAGATGGGTGGCTATCTTAGAAACAAACAATCAAAGTCTACTATTGATTCCTTTTATGAAAATAGATGAGAGGAGAACCAAGAGGGCCAACTTGAGTCTTGCGCTCGATTTCCTCTCTTTCTTGATAGAGTTTTTCCACTTTCTCTTTGTCTGCTCAGCTTCAAAAGGACCTGTAGAATCACAACGACATACTACTATGCAAGAAACAAAGATCTAAGTTCATAAATAATGTAGGATCAGATGTGCATTAACCATATACAAGCATATATAAACAAGTACACAAGAATATGGAAGGAAACAAGAATAGCTTTATTCAGATGAAAAGTAGCAAGAGGATTACAACCATGAGCTATGACCCAGCATCATCCTCTAGCTAAGAAGCCCTACTTCACCTCAAGCAAAGAAAAATCACCCAACACTGTGAATGTACACCAGAATACTAACAACACTTCTCTATAAGTTACAAAATTCCAACCTTTGGATCTCTGTGATGAGGGATCCATATATAGATGATTATAGAGAGGTGAGTAATGTTTTGGGATCTTGATTAGTGTCTTCACTCTGATAGTTCTGGTTTCCACTTGGACAATGATGATCTCTTACTCATCCCTGGTCGAAAATGGAGTGGCAAGTGTCAGAGGGGAAGCTTCTGGAAGATTCCATGATCTTCCACCCCGCATTTTTGTCCCTACCATTTGTCCATTCCCTACCATCGCACCCTACAGAGGAGAAAAACAGTATTTATTGCACCTTGTACATTGGGAAGGTAATATGCATTGCACCCTCTGCATTGAGCTTTTAGTATGGTCCAACTTTAACCATTTATGAGCAGTTTTCAGTGGAGAACTTCTGGGAGATAATGTAATCAGTTGACCTTGTTTCTTTAGGCAGTGAAGCAACACTTTTAGGGACTTGAGACCCCTCAGTTTATAGACATTTTTTATTGGGGTTGAAATGCCAAAAAATGTCTATAACAGTTGCCCCTAAAGCATGAGGTCGTTAATCGTTTTTGATGTCGGGTGAACTGCTTTACTATGAGGATATGAAGTTTTTCTGAGCTAGGAGGTGACCTGTAATAAGATACAATACAATACATTATTTGACAACATTTTTTCATGATCTAGCTGAGGCAGGAATTCCCATGCTCAGCTTTATAAATTCATTTTTCATGTACATAGGACAGACAATCATCTGTGTGACAGACTGATGATATGGACACATCATCCTTTGATTTGGATGATCATCTGTTCGAAAATGATGTATAGTGGATGTTTTTATATTCCTGAATATATCGCAGCCTGGATGGATGAAACTAGATCTCGGGTCTTCAAAACTTGGCCAATATTTACTCGTAGTACAATTCGATCCACGTGAAAAATGTTTTGGAGTCGAACATGGAAAGACATCACCTGATTACCAGCCAATGATGTAAGTTGTTAATAGGCGCGAGAGGAATCACCAATAATGCTAATGACCCTCAAGGTACTACAGTACAATTGACGTGGTGTGAGAAAAGGACTTCATGTCAAACACCACACAAAATCTCTCAGTCGAAGGCCATTGATTTAAACCTGTCATCGAAAGTGAGAAACTTGCCATTGAGGCATGCAAGCTTCAAAGTACTGAAAGTGTTGTTCCTAAGTCAACTTCTTGGATAATGAGCCGATATCAACAAGAAGCGACACGTCACATGAGGGATTTAATGAATCCCACATCAACGACACAGAACGAAGAAAATGATTTTGGAGGTGAAAACAAACTGATGATACAGGGTTCAGGGTGGTGGTCATGAAGGAATGAAGCATGAATGTATTGCAGTGGGTGAGACACAAGTGAATTGTCTTAATGACTTCTCTTGAACATATTGATGACACTGATGATGGATTGGCAGCGTTAACCCCAAAGATGGATGGTGCGACGAACCAATTTTGAAGACTAGTGAACATAATAGCCCAATCCAACATGGATGCATAAGGAAAGTGTCATGTTGAAGAGCGACTAGCTACCAATAAAGTTTCTTCTTTTTTTCTTCCCAATTCTCCCCAGTCATTGCTGACCAGTACCTCTTAGTTTTTGTCAAGCTTGAGGAGGATAACATATGCTTGTTCTATAATCCGCCCTTTGGGCGAAGCTGTCGCTATATTTTAGCGAGCCTAGCGACAGTGAAACTCATTCTTGTCCTGTTGGATGAGTTTGTAACTATTTAGTTTTAACGAGTTTAACGACAAAGAAAACTTGGTCTCTTTCAATTTTAGAGAGTCTGAAAGAAATGGAAAGAGGACTCCAAAGATTCTTTTTCGTTGTATAATCCCTTAAGTCCGAAAAAGTGTAAAATAATACAAAAGGGATGAATTTTCGATAGTTTTAACGAGCCGAACAAGACAAGTGCTCCATCATTTTGTGTAATAATCCGTCAGGTCCAAAAAGATTAAAATCTAGAGGACGGATAGCACTTCCGATGCCTTTTAACGAGCCGGAGAGGACAATCGCTCGTCAATCTTTTCATATTTTATGAGTCAAGTGAAAAGAGCTTAAAGAAGACTTGTTTTCGAGGAACGAGTGATGGTTTCAGGTAGCAGCTGATTCCAGGTAATATTTGGAATTTTCCAATCACGATAGTCGACAGTGTTACAAGGATGGCTAGCAGAATCACTCCTCGCAAATGTTCCTCGAAGGGGTAAACAATCATATGGGGGTGAATGATTGGCTAAAAACAAAGTGGAAGTGATGGTGAGAACACGACCAAGGCTCAAAAGCTGGCGATAAGGCATTCACAATGGTTATTTACCTGTTCATTTTTTAATGAGCTTAAACGCGGGAAGAAACGCTTGCTCATGACTTATGTTTATTTTTTAACGAGCTTGAACTATGCACTAAAATTGCTCGTGGAGAGTTTATTTTTTAACGAGCTTGAACTCTACGACAACATTGCTCGCTAGTCGTATGATAAGAAACGTCTCATTCAAGATGCCATTTTTTATGGAGCTTGCACCTTTTGAAGTTTTGCCCCAAACCATTTCTTTATGCAAGTTAGGAAACGACTAGCCTTAGGGGTTTAAAGCGTTAGAGGTCCTAAAAATTTAAAAAATAAATAGCCGCTCTTCACTTGCATGCGGAAAGGTTTGTATGGCCCCAGGTATAGCGAAAAACTTCCAGGTTACCAAGAAAGTTTCATCCGTGTAGCAAATAAAATTCTTTCTCGACGGTGTCTATTGAAACAGACAAAGGGGAGCAAAGTCACTCGGCATAACCTTAACGAAGGTATCTTATTCCAGTCTATTCCTATTTTCCTGTGAGGACGGGTTCACCAAACTAGTCATATATCCTTCATGGAAATCAACCCTATACCCAAGGTTTTCCTGCCGAAACAGACCAGGGTGCATGCCCCCTGGGTTTTAGTCACATCTTCCTGAATCACTCCCTCTCATCAGGTGGACGGACTGGAGACCGATGAGACATTTCTTGCGTGAAAAGACCATTTAGGGATGGCATTTGACTATTTGCGATGTGTGAACCGGGGAATGATATTTGGTCTACGAGCTTGACCATTCTACCTTGATGCGGAAAACACATTACTGTAAAGAGTGAGGAGACGATGGCTCCCATGCAATAAATATAGTCGCGTCCAAGGAGCAGATTGTAATCTAAAGGTCCTTGAACTACCATAGCGTTCATGTAAACAGTTTTCCTTCTCAAAGTAATGGGCACATTTGGAAGGATCCCTAAAGGTCGACTGGTTCCCTTGTCAAAGCCTGTTAGATTTCTCATTTCAGGAAAAAGCGATGGCAAACCAAGCACTTTCCAAGAAATTGTGGAAAGGATACTCAAAGAAGCCCCTTCATCAATGATGGTACCAACCATGACCATTATGTAAGCTTGTACAATGATTCTGAATGGTACACTGGCTGGTAAACGGGGTCTACCTAGTAGATTCCAGTCAAAGGAAACAACTAGGTTGCTTAGTGGTGGGACTGAATAAACGGCTGGGTAAGACTCTGATGAACTTCCTTCCTGCGGTAAATGAATGGGAGGACTGCCCCCAAGCTCATCGGAGTCGGTGTTGATGGAAAGAATTTGAACGGTGTCATTCTCTTTCTCTTCAGTGATGGTATCGTTCGAGGATGAACACTCTGAAGGCAATACTGGGTCAACTGCCATATCGACCCTTTGTCTTTCGTCTGGTATGGATTTCGAGGGTTAATTTTCAACGATTGGTGCTTTGGCTGACCACAAGGATGGGCTAGTTGGATTTTCAACCGGTGGAGGGCTCAGCAAGAGTTTTTGATATCCAGGAGGAATTCGTAACGGTGAAACCGGACGATTACCTAAAACTCTTTTACCGTCTTCAAGGAAGGGAGAACAGTGGACGGTGTGATCGCCTTCACACAACTTACAAGGAAGTTTAGGATTCCTTCTTTGTCCATGTGCTTCACTTTCACTGGTCGACGGTGAGGTTTCAACATGATCGCCAGAGGTTGATGCTACCTGATGGTGCAAACGAGGAGACCAGTCCCTTAAGATCCGAGGGAAGCAGGGACAATATCGGTGATTTTTGTCTCCATTACAAATGACGTAAGGATATTTAGTTTTTAACTATGAGATGTGCGGATTTTTGCTAGATGAGACTTGGTTGCTCCCTTTCGATTTTGGTTCCTTTTTCTTCTTTTCCTTTTTCTCTTTCTACTTCTTATTCTTCTCAATTACTTGAATTTTATCTTTATCGGCTTTATCAAGCGAAGAGGAAGGAGGAGAAGGAGAATCAGATGAATTAGAAGGTTGGGAGGCAACTCTAGTGTCGTTTAGTTGCTGGTTAGACTGTTAAGGAAATGTGGGATTCTGAACGACAAAGGTAGAAAAGAGCCAAACCAGCAAACCAATTGTCAATCCTGGAAGTGACAAAGTGGTCATATGGGCTGGACCAACATCTCCCCAAGATAGGAAGGGACTAGGATTTCCTTCACAGGGAAATCCTTGGTTAGTAGACTCCATTTTCTCAACCTGAAGATCAACGGGGGAATTTGTGACGTTATTCCGATTAAATTAAATTTTTAGACGCTTGGACACAACTTGTTTTTTCAATTTTAAAGAGTCGAGAAAAAATAAAAGATGACTCTAGTCGCCTTCAAATTTTATTGAGCTTGAAGTGACAAGTGCTCAGAGGACTTTTTCCTTTAAGGAGTTTGAAAAGGAGCAAAATGGACTTCTTTGGAGATCTAGGTAGAGAGGATTACCAAACCAATAAAACTACAGAATACTTTTTACGATATAGCAGTCAGTCTTCCCGAATGCTGTGTTCAGTGCATTATGATCGATAGGGCAGCAGACACAGCTTCCTAAGGATAAAGGATGCAGCCTATTGTGGTCTCCCAATATATACGTGATGGTACGTGGGAGCACAAGTCTGTACTGGAACTTGCCATCTCACAGTGGAGGAATCACCCAACCAGCAGTGAAAGCAACAGTTACCAAGCTTTACAACGCCGGAATATGTCTCTAGCATAAACCTCTAGATGTTGTGTGTTAGGTTCCAAAGCATTGTTAGATTCATTGGATTTATTTTAAGTTGATCTCGCTTAAAAGTTTGCCTTTCAGGTTCACCACGTGATGTATGTATAATTCGTAAATGCAGTCTAAGATGATAAACAGATGTTTTATCTTCTTTCAGCAATCAAAATCCTAGCTACTAAAGGGAAGAAAGTCAAGCATCTTTACTTCACAAAGCACAGAGAACACGCTAATATGCATAGTCCTAAATGAAACCAAGCATTCAAAATGCAAATGCACATGCATGTATTTGTTTTTCAGCTCCCTTTATGTGTGAATGACACTAAGAAAGCTATGTGCAAAACTGAATTACTTTTAAAGTGACTGTACTCAACAAAATTCCTTTTCAAAATGAAGTGAAAGCAAGAGAGACACTTTGCGATTCTGAAATGGAAATTGCTTTTTGACACTCTAAAACTAATAATTCAAATCTTATGCAACAGTAATTGTATAATCAACTATCTAAAGCAATGGAATTGCTTCCTAAAATTGAAAACAACAACTACGACACTTTCAGATCTAGAGATGGCAGTTCGACTATGCTACTTTTTACAGAAGAGAACTAAAACGACGCACAATTCATAAAAAACATTTATAGTTCTTTGCACTAAGGAGGCATAATAATGCAAGAGAAGGGGGTATTCACAGAAGTACACTAATTACAGACAACAAAAACTCTTGAATAAGACTGAAAAAGGTGAGAAAAATCCACAGTCGGAGGGCAAAATCAATCCTCCCTGACCATCGCATCTGTTACACAGTGAACTCAGTATGAAACGCACCTACTCCATTCGGGAAGTGTGATGCATATAGGCTGCATTAAAGGCAGGGTGTGATGGTTACAGTGCGAGACATTGAACGATATTTCACTCACAGTTTGCCGTTTAGTTCAGGTGTTTAAGCTGAGTAATTACAGATCAATGTATGTAAAAACACAGGGGTGATCTAAGAGGTTACTAGAGCCACCACTCAGGGCAATTAGATTACTTGCAGATCTATTGTTTAATTCGTAAACAAAACCCGAAGATTGACTGAAGCAACGTTGATATACTTTGCATTTGTATGACAAATGCAGTTTGAAGGCTAGCTGGCTTGACTTCAGGCTCCGTCTGTATGTTTATAAAAGAAACAAGGATAGATAGGCTCTAGTCACTCCCCAGTGGAGTCGCCATTTTGTTATATGGGAATAGTGTCCACACGGATGCTACTATTCCCATTAAGATGGGTGGCTATCTTAGAAACAAACAATCAAAGTCTACTATTGATGTTTTTTATGAAAATAGATGAGAGGAGAACCAAGAGGGCCAACCCGAGTCTTGCCCTTGATTTCCTCTCTTTCTTGATAGAGTTTTGTCGCTTGCTCTTTATATGCTCAGCTTCAAAAGGACCTGTAGAATCACAACAACATACTACTATGCAAGAAACAAAGATCTAAGTTCATAAATAATGTATGATCAGATGTGCATTAACCATATACAAGCATATATAAACATGTACACAAGAATATGGAAGGAAACAAGAATAGATTTATTCAGATGATAAGTAGCAAGAGGATTACAACCATGAGCTTTGACCCAGCATCATCCTCCAGCTAAGAAGCCCTTCTTCACCTCAAGCAAAGCAAAATCACCCAACACTGTGAATGTACACCAGAATACCAACAACACTTCTCTATAAGTTACAAAATTCGAGCCTCCGGATCTCTATGATGAGGGATCCATATATAGATGATTACAGAGAGGTGAGCCATCTTTTGGGATCTTGATTAGTCTCTTCTCTCTGATAGTTCCTGCTTCCACTTGGAGAATGATGATCTCTTACTCATCCCTGGTTGAAAATGGAGTGGAAAGTGTTAGAGGGGAAGCTTCTGGAAGATTCCATGATCTTCCACCTCGCATTTTTTTCCCTGGCATTTGTCCATTCCTAACCATCGCAGACTACAGAGGAGAAAAACAGTATGCATCGCACCATGTACATTGGGAAGGTGATATGCATCGCACCCTCTACATTGAGCTTTTAGTATGGTCCAATTTTGACCATTTATGAGCAGTTTTCAGTGGAGAATTTTTGGGAGATGATGTAATCAGTTGACCTTGTTAATTTAGGCAATGAAGAAACACTTTTAGGGACTTAAGCGCCCTTAGTTTATGGACAATTGTGATTGGGGTTGAAAAGCCCAAAAATGTCTATAACACATGTTATTTGTGGCAGTCCCTAGATGACTATGGAAGATATCCTTTATGCTCCCCTGTTCATCCCTTATGACACCTCCCAAACTAGCCATCCCTAGGTTGCCCTTAGAGGCCCCATCTATATTTATCTTCAAAAATCCATGAGGAGGAGCTTACCAAAAATCTTTACTAGTAGTCGTTTTAACCTCTTCGTTAACAGTTCCAAGGGGAACTAGAGAGTGGAGATCCAACTGCCTCAGTATGCAAGCCTCTTGGGCTGAAGGGGGTCCTTAGGAATTTTCCACAAAAGGAGTCTTACTTTATCTTTGATCTGTCTTAGAATTTGGGCAATGATGTCCTAGGTTGAGCCTTTTTTGTTCTTTAAAATCCTGCCATTGCGTTCTTTCCAAACATCCCATATAATAAATCCTGGAAGCAGAGTCCAAGCCTTGTTAATGATTTCATTACTGGAGAAGTCTTTCTTCCTATAAGCCACATAGATGGCATTTGGATGGGCCAACAAAACCCCTTTTCACAAGGTTCTCCCAAGTGAGAATTTTCTTTTGGTGCATTAACCACATGAATAACTTGAATTTCATCCACTGTGAGTTCTTCCAAAGGTTATTCCAAACCTGTTTAGGGTTTGGATAATCACAACCTATGGCAATGCATTTAGCTTCTTTGAGGTTAAAAGTATGTTCCTTATTCTTTATCGTGAATACTATTGTGAATTTGTACTATTCACAATAGTATAATTAATTTGTACTCAACTTAGGAAAAGTACTTAGTGTCAATTTAAAATGGTCAATAATAGTAAGGAAAACAATATTAATATATTGTTAAATAACTTTATAGGTAAGATTTTTTTTACACAATCTAGTATACATGGTCAAATTTAATACATAAATATAAATGTTAATGGTAATAGAAATAATGTAAGGAAATTAAGTTTTAGATGAATTTTAATATGTTCTTTTCAATATAGTATCCTTAAACATTACAGGGATAAAAACTAAACATGTGTAATGAATATCTTAATCATTTTTCTCTCTTTCTTGTTGTATTTGAAAATAATCAAATTGTACTACTTTGTTACTATTGTAATTGATGATTGATTTTGATCATTAAAATGATTAGTAATTGAGATGAGAATCTCATTTTACATCCCAATATGGGGGGATGTGTAAGTTTGTCTATCCATTTGTGCCTGTTTAAAATAAAAATTATGTTCTAAATAGAAAAATATAAGAAAGGAATATTTTGTAAAGTAATTAGAAGTAAAAAATAATATGTGTACATTTTTCTATCCGTCTGTGCCTGTTAAAAATAAAAATTATGTTCTAAATAGAAAAATATAAAAAAGGAATATTTTGTAAAGTAATTAGAAGTAAAAAACAATTTGTAACTCAGAGGTTTAAATCTCATACTTTTCAAAAGTAACTATTTGAAGATTTATGTTAACTAATTTATGTCAATATCAACTTCATATATATCTATATATATAAAAAAAAAAGTTTCTTATGGTTAAAATTATTATTTGTTGGTATATATACTCTATTTAGCATTCAAAAATATAGTTTCAACAAATAGAAATAACACATTGTATCTTTCACTCTAAAAGTGTTTGCACTTGAATAAATTTGATCCCTACATCTGCACTTAAAATGGATCTATGATGGTATATATTGGACACATTACTATGATCATTTGTCATTGAATAACTTTATATTTAATATATAGCTTGCATATTAATATACTATTCATTAAGTAAGCCTCAACGAACTTCGTTTATTACATAAAAGTACAAATAATAAATAAAAATAAATTATATTCAACATTTAATTTGATCCTAAAAAAATATTTTCTCCTTAGCTCTAAAATGGTGCAAACTTCCTACAATAGTATGTAATGATGATGGTGATAATAATGATTATCATCCACTAAGACCAAATATAGTATATAAGAAGGTAAAAAGATATTACTAAAAGTTACTTTGAATTTTAAATTGTGCCAACATTGTTTTAGTAATAATCGTAACTTAACATATACATGATATTTACTATATCGGATTATGGGTTAATAATAGTTACACACGCATCATTATTTTCATAAAATAACGTTAACAAACTTATCTTTTTAATATAAACCATAAAAATATTAAAATAGATAATGTAAGGAATCCAAGATTAATATGTGAAATATTTTCTTTTTCAATTTTATAAATTTGTTATTAAAAGTTATCATGATAATTTTTACACAAAAAATGGTGAATATCTATATAAAAATTAGTGAACTAAGTGACTTTCTAATTCCTCATTTCGAAAAAAATTTAATCTAGTTAAAGTTCTAAATAATGGTATATATTGGACACATTACCAAAAATTTCATTTGTCATTAAATAACTTTATACTTAATATATATCTTGCATATTAATCTATTATTCATAAAGAAAGCCTCATTCAACTTCTTTATTAACATAAGTGTACAACTAATAAATAAAAATAAATTATGCTACTACTCACATTCAACATTTAATTTGATCCTAAATTTATTTTTCTCCTCAACTCTAAAATAGTGCAAACTTTCTACAATAGTATGTAATTATGATGGTGATAATGATAATTATCATCCACTAAGACCAACTATGGTAAATAAGGATATAAAAAAATATTATTAAAATTTATTTCGAATTTATCTCCTCAACTCTAAAATAGTGCAAACTTTCTACAATAGTATGTAATTATGATGGTGATAATGATAATTATCATCAACTAAGACCAACTATGGTAAATAAGGATATAAAAAAATATTACTAAAATTTATTTCGAATTTTATTGTTACGCTGAAAAAGCATTAAAATAAGTGTTTCAATATCATCATAATTTTGTTTAGTTAAACAATCAAAAAGGTTGGTAGTGTCATAAATATTTTGAAATTTAATTCTAATACGAGTATAAACTCGATGATCTTTGAGGGTTTTTTAATCTTCAACCATAATATAATTAGTGTTGCAAAGGTGATAGACTTTTAAATTGTGCGAACACTGCCTTAGTAATAATCATGACTTAACACATACATGATATTTACTATATCAGATTATAATTAAATGGATTAATAATAGTAACATATGCATCATTATTTTCATAAAATAACCTTAAAAAACTTACTTTTTACTATAAACCATAAAAAAAATATTAAAGTAGATAATGTAAGGAATCCAAGATTAAAATGTGAAAGATTTTTTTAGCAATTTTATATAAATTTGTTTTATAAAGTTTATCATGCTAATTTTTACACAAAAATGGTGAATATCTACATTAAAATTAGTGAATTAAGTGATTTTCTAATTCCTCATTTTGAAAAAACTTAATCTAGTTAAAGTTCTAAATTCTAGATCCACTCAATAATTAATCTCCTAGATTTTCTTCTCAAATTCCTTTTTGGCTTCAAAAATATTGCCAAACTCTTGTTTATTCCAATCTTTAAGCCTAGATTTGATGTGCTTGAGACTTTGTTGTAGTATGAACATTTTAGTGCCTTGAATGGGCATACCTTTTGTCCACCATCTGTCAATATTGCTAGGGAAGTTAGGGTGAGAGAGCCAAATATTTTCAAACCTAAAGGGTCTGTTGCTGGGTGTACCCATAAATGTAGCTTCCATCTTGATAGGCTATTGGTTCGAGCCTCTGAAGGGAAGGATTAAAGCTGACATATCAAGGCGTTTGATAAGGAGTTCCTCAGAGATTATGAAATTTTCTAATTTAGAGGCAACTTGAGAAGCTCCTCCTCTCTTATTATTTCAAGAAAAAGATCCATTTGTTGTTTCTCTGTCCATTAGCCCCATGTTATTCATGAAGTTCTTGAAGGCAATGGAGTCCCTACCAAGTTTCCTTGTATCTCCTTTTTTTCTGTAAGAGATCTGATAATCTTGAAATCCCCTACCAGAATCCAATGCATATTAGGATGTCTCTCCCTTAGTTCCTCAAGGGATGTGAGAAGCTTGAGTTTTTATTATAGTTTTTAAGGGCCATAGACATTAGTGATCATGTAGATCTCCTTATCCCCCAAAGGTTCGACTGTCATCGATAGATAATTCCTAGAATCTTTAGCATCTAGGATTCGAAGTTTTTGAGGATCCCATAGAGTGAGAATCCCCCCTGCCGAGTTATCTGCTTTTACCTCTAGATACTCATACTTGATTAACCATTTTCTATGTATCTCTCTGATCTTATCCATTGAACATTTTGTTTCCTAAATAAAAATCATATCTGAATTTTATTCTTTTATTCGACTACTAAAGTTTCTTTGTTTCCTTTTACTTCCTAGACCCCTAATGTTCCAGGTTGTAAGCTTCATTAATAAAGCTTTGTAAAGGAGTAACTAGTAAGATCGTTCATCGTACTTGAGTTAATCATAATTTTTCCACATTTGGACAACAACTCATTATGTTTCTTCCTTCCTCTTTTCCTACCCGAGTTCTTTAAAGACAACATCAGTGTATCCCCCATCATTTTCACTCACATGTTCTGTTAGCTGTCATGGTTTCTTTTGACTCCATAGCACTTTGTTTGTGATCTCCAGAGGAAGAGTTGTTGAACCCTGTCAAACTCCACATTTGGTAGAGAGTCAACCCCTTTTGTGATTCCCTGCTCCAGAAAAAATTCTAGACCTAAATTCTCCCTCTCTAGAATCTCCTACAGTTCATGGTCTTCCATTCCTGCCTCACTTAGATTCATCTCATGGTTCCTGCTGAGCTCCATCATATTTGGAAAATCATCCATTTGTTTGTTGTTTTGTGGTATCTCCTCCATGTTCACATCCCCTTCCTTCTCATTGTGAGTATTCTTCGATTCCTGGTTTGTCCCATTGTTTTCAACTTCTTCTTCTAAGACCTTGAAACTATTGTGGTTCCTTTGTCCGTCTTCAGCACATTTCTTTTGGTGCCTCTTTCCTCCTTTCCATTTACCCCCACCTTAGTAAAGCCTTCGGGATCGTTGCCTGTGGTGGATTTTGTGTTGCTCTCCAGTTTGTTCAAAGGGCAGTCCCTGTATAGGTGTCTATGTTCATGGCACTTATGGCACCTCAATGGGATGTGTTCATAGTTTGTCGTTTGCACCCATTCCTCATCATACACTTCCAAAATGATTTCATTTGGAAGCACCTGAGATAAGTCCATTTCCACACATATCTGGGCAAAAGAAGTGTATTTGCCTCTTAGAGTAGTATCTGAGATTTTTATAAAATGCCCTCGCTTGTTACTGATAGCCTTTAGAGATTTTGGCAGCCAATAATGTAAAGGAAGGGAGTAGAGTCTTATCCATAAGGGTACCGAGGTGAAATTCTCTCATTTTAGGGCAAATTTCATTACCCATGGTCTCATGTAAAGGCCTGCAGATGCATAAAAATAGGGTCCTCCTTCGAACACTTTGTCTTTGTCCTCTAGGCTTGTGAACACCTCCATGAAGAAACCTTTGGACCCAAGGTGAAGGTCAATTTTCCACTTTGGTTTCTAGTGGTTCCTTATCCATGCTTGTAAAGCCTTCTCCGTTAGCTAGATCCCCATGAATTTACAGATAATTGCATATTCCACCATGTGTTCTTTGTGCACCTGCAGCGTTGGGTCACTTAAAATGACTCAAGGAATAGTGGACGCCTTGGGTTTACATGCCCCTGATATTTTCATGGGAGAAACTTTCTGATTGCTACCCTCTATCATCTTCTTGTTACTATGTTCCTCATGGTTCTCTTCTTGTTCTTAAGGTTCGATGGTTCTTGATTTTTCATTATTCATAATATTAGTTGCCACCTCCATTGGTTTCTTGAAGTGATGGAAACCAACTCCCTTGCTTCTGCCCACAACTACTTAACTATAGAAGGGAGCAGAACTCCCTCCTCCTCGCCCTGCCATGGTAACCAACTACACAAACCCTAAAGAAAAACCCTAGATCAGAACCAACTCCACAATTGATCCACTTTCACAATTATTTCTTTGTGATGAAACATTGTCTCTTTTGTATGACTTATCTTCTTTTTTTTTCCTAAAACAACTTGAAAAATTGTTAAGTAATGATAATTTCAAAAAAATAAATGTACATAATAAATTTCAAGTGTGAAAAATAAGTCCTCTAAGAAAAGGTATGCTACATCAACACGTTTCAAAATCAGCGTGAAAATCACTAACATTTAAAAACAAATATTTATACTTGATACATAATAAAATTTAAGGTGTCAAATATATGTTCCAAAAAAGAAGAAGTGTATTTTGCATCACCATTTTTCAAAATCGGGTCACTTTTTTACTACCCGTATGAAACGGGCAATCGTATTGGTTATTTAAAGTGCCAAAAACTATGCTCTAAAACAAATATGTGTGCTCTGCATCACCCCTTTCAAAAGTTGGGTCACTTTTTTGCTATCTCTACAAAACGGTTAACAGTATCAGTTCTCATTTCAAAGTATACATTGTTTAGTAATTTTCTGCCATTTTTTAGCATGGGTTAAGAGAGGTATTTTTTAGTGATTCCAGTTGGAATGGTGGCCTAAGACATCCTAGTCAATAAATAAAAATTGTCCCATCCAACTTTTATTTTATTTGGTGTGTCATTCGGTGAATTATAACTCCCTATAGCAAATCTGATGTTTTCTATAGTAAACTATAGGAAACCCTGTAGCAGCCTTCCAACATGTACATACTTGTCCAGATTCACTCAAGAAACTTGGTTATGATCCATTAGGGTTGAATCAAGACCCTTAGGCTCTAAATCAATTATTATGAAATACTAATGACCACTTGGGACTTGCCTCTTTACCCATGAAAAATATTTCAGCAATTTGGGTTAATGGCCAAATTTAAGAATTGGATAATACAATGATCATTTTCTTGATTGCCACATCCAAAGAAATCTGTTAATGGATCTAAGCTCTTTGAAGTGTAATGGTTGACATCTATTTCATGTTCTTTGCTTTATGCAATTAGAATAGGTTTTTTTCCTTGTATTTTATTTCTTGCATTAGGTTAAGATTTCCATTTCAAGCATTTCATTTTCTGCAATTAGTGTAGGATTTGATTTTACTACATTCACTCCGTTATATCATGACAACAAAGGAATGACACATTGTATGTTGCTCATATAGTGCTGACATCTCTTAAGTTTGTACGAACCCTTGGTTGATAATTAAAGTTGGTAGCCTTGGGAGTTTCAACATTCTTGTTGCAATACTGAGGCTCATCACATACTTTCCACCATTGTTGGACACATCCCACATTACATAACAACTCACAGAAATAGAGTTAAGCCTAGACTGCATGGAACATGCCGCAAATGATCAGATCATGGACACATAGATAAATAACACTCACCAACAGAGGATCCAGATATATCGAGTTTTCAAATTATGTCAACTCCTTCACCAAGGCAAGTGGTTCACTAGGGACTAGGTTCAACAAAAATTTCCTCACCTCATGGAGGCTCTGCATGCAATGGGGACCATTGCTTCCTAAGGAGGGAGGACTAATTCAGATAGATATTGGTGGCCACCTGCTTATTCCACCTAGACCTCCAGTCAATTTCATCAGTTTCCTTGTTTATTACAACATTTACTATTTTTAGCATTTTTTAGGTCCTTAACTTCCGGAGCAATTTTGAACCCCTAAATGGTGTTTTTTTGTGGTTCGCAACAAGCCTATAGATATGGGCCTATCATACATCTTGTAGTACATAGAGAGATCTTTCCAAAAAGGTATTGTACATGCCAAACAAAAATAATATGACCAATTTACAACCCTGGGAAGTTGGTTGTCGAACTAACCCCAATGGGGCCCACAAAATATTGGCGTTCCATCTCCTGGGATTAGGGTTTTGGTTGTTTACGTTTTTTCCTTATTGTTCAATAATAAATAGGTCCTTGAGTCTCATTGTAAAATTGTTCGAAAGCATGTAGCCAGCACATCTCTTCTCATAGATAAGTTACCATCACTTGAGCTAGTTTATTTCCATTATGTTTGTAAGCATATTTCAGTATTTGGTATTATTGAAATGAATTGTTATCTCTCTACATCTCTATATTTATGGTTATATTTGTATGTTTTTTCATTCCTATTTAAGTTCAGATCAAAAACCTTCTAGAACATGTTCCACAAGCTACTAAGGGTTGGAGCCTTCGATGAGGGGGTAGGAGATCCCTTCCATTACGAACCGGTAAATGAGATCAGGAGGTTGTAGCTCCCTTCCAATGGGTTTTGGATAACAAGTGGAGGATGTAGCCTCTTACAAGTGGGTGTCTACATGTTTGTTAGAGTCTACACTACTACAAAATGTAATGAATATTTTCTTTATATAATAAGGAAGAGGACAAAAACAATGATAATGGTGATTTTCTCCTACGTTGGTTTTCCACAGAAAATCATGGTGTTCATATGTGTTGATGTGTTTCTTATGTGTTGTAATTTATATGTTCTTTACTGCATACTTGATGGCTAATGAACTAATTATGCAATGATTAACTTAAACATCTAATGGAAGTTCTGGAAAAGTAAGTAATCTGAATATACACATTTTGCATTCACTACAGTTGTGCAAACACACAGATTTCATAAAAATTGTACAATTTATTTTACTATGAATTTGGAAATTAAAGTAAATTGAAAATATTGATTCACTACCCCCCTCAATATTTTTCCTAACAACTTTTATAAGAGAATGTCCCTCAGAAGAAGCTTGATTTCTTAAAGGGGGATATATCAATATGAACAGTCAAGAGGGTGTATCTTATATCAACCCATCTTTGTAATGGAACTAATTTTATGTTTTGGAAAATCAAAATGAGAGTGTATTTCCAGGCATTAGGAGTTGATGTATGGGCAATTGTTGAAGGTGGATATCAATATCCAACCTCCTTTCCCACAGATGATGTAGGGAAGAAACATTATGAGTGATTCAATGCAAAGATTGTAAACATTATGTTGGGAAGTTTGTCTGAATTTGAGTTTGTGGAATTCATGCAACTCAATACCATAAAGAAAATATGGGAAAATTTTGTCCAAAGCTATGGAGGTGACACTAAGGTAAAATTTCCTAAACTTCAAACATATAGAATTCGGTATGAGACTCCTACAATGCAAGATGATGAAATCATTGCAAGATTTTTCCTTAGATTACACAGGATTATTAACTCAATGAAAAATCTTAGTGATGAGATAAATAAACTATTATTGTTGAAAATATTTTGAGATCACTAACCCCAAAGTTTGATTCCAAAGTCTCTGCCATTGAATAAATTAAGGATTTGAAGAATCTGATTATTGAACAGTTCCACGGGATTTTGAAAGTTTATGAGATGAGAGTTGAGGATACATCAGGTATTAGAGAAGAAAAATTCAAAGCCACAAATGAAGGGAGATAAAAGGAAGAGCCTAAATATACAAGTTACATTTCATATGAATAAGAAGTAACTTTTTTGAAGAATATCCACGTAGGAACTCGTAACTTCAAACATAAGCTTCCTTTCAAATGTTTTGTATGTGGAAGAGTAGGTCACTATGACACTAATTGTCCTTATAAAGAAAATCAAGAAAAATGAATGAATGTTTCAAATAAGAATGTTAAAAGACGTTTTACTAGCAAGAAAATCTGTTATGCTCATGATGATAGTCCATATTCTTCCAATAACGAGGATGATGAATCAGACCAAGATTGTCAATTACTTATTCATTTGAAGAACAATATGTAGATGAGTCTAATGATGTCTTTATGGATGCTCTAGAAGAAATTGATAGACTCAGGGTCATAAACAACAATCAAGAAAAGGAAATCAGTATGTATAAATAAAACACCCTTGTTGACGAAATAACTTAGCTAAATATACTTTTAGATGAAGCTAAATTAGTAGAAGAATCTTTTAAGAAACAAGTCCAAGAAAGGGAAAAGTGCTATGAAAACTTAGAACTTGAAATTGTGGGTCTAAGAAAGGGACTTGAAAAAAAGAAGGCTCTAAATCTTATATTTGCTAAAGGATCTAAAGCTTTAGAAGAAACCATTGAAGTTTATTTTTCTCCACTAATCAAGACAGGTCTTGGATACAATCCAAATCAAAATGGTGAAACATTAGAAGTAATAAAATCTTTTGGAATAGGTACAAAAAGCTACGTCAAATTTGTAAAAGGAAGCAATCATTAGAAATATAGGACTCAACAAAAGAGTCAAACTATTCTCAAGAAAAAGAAACTTTCCATGAACAAAGGGAAAGCTACTCAAAAAGGTATTATACTCCATTCAATGGTCAATGCTTCACTTTTCACATCTTTGGTCACCAACAAATTCATTGTGGTTCTTATAAAACGATTATGACTAGAGAAGAAAGAAAACAACATATTGCAAACATGACAAACAAGCCTTCTTATAATGCTTTATCCCCTCTTCAAAATGAATTTGAATTTTATATTTGCAATAACTTTGGTCATGAATAAACTAAATGCAAAATCAAGATGAATTCATCTTATCAACATGAGCAAGATACAAAACCTTCCAAGGTATGGAAAATGAAAATCACTTCCTCTGAAAATTGTGGTCTAGCATTGTATGCAGGAGATAAAGAGAATTGGTGTTACATTGATAATGGTTGTTCAAAGAATGTGAAATGTGACAGAGTTAAGTTTGTTTCTTTTAATGAAAATTTAAAGAAAACAATATGACTTTTGGCAGTAACTTCACTGCTACTATTAAAGGAAAAGCATCTACGGTATTAGAAGAAAAGGTTAAGGCTAAGAACATATTATTTGTTGATGGGCTAAGACATAACTTGTTAAGTGTTAGTCAAATGTGTAATTAGGGGCATGAAGTTATTTTCAGATCAAAGAATTGCATGGTAAGAAATTTGGATATAGGTAAGACCATAACCAAAGGAACCAAAACTCTAGGAAATTTCTATATCCTAGAAGGCAACAAAGAGCATTGTTGTTTGAGCAAATCTAAAGAAAGTTCGATTTGTCACAAAAGATTGGGATACCTCAGTTTTTCTCAGCTATACAAATCGAGCAATATGGGAGAATTTTGTGACTTGCCATACATTTCTCCAAATAAAAATAGTATTTTCAAATCATGTCAATTTGGTAAGCCATCTAGAGTTCCATTTAAATCTAAACAATGCACTTCACGTAAACGCCTTCAACTTGTTCACACTATTATGCAAACCTATGAGAAAAAATCCTCCTTGTGGTGAACAATACTTCATTCTATTGATTGATGACTTTACAAGAATGTGTTGGGTAGTTTTAGTAAAGTATAAATATGAGGCATTTTAAAAGTTTAAAATATTCAAGGCTATGGTGGAAAATGAATTAGAACTAAAAATAAAATCTCTTAAACTTGATAGAAGAGAAGATTTTATATCTCATGAATTTTTCAATTTTTGTGAGAAACATGGCATCAAAAGATAATTCTCCATAGCTAAAACTCATCAACAAAATGAAGTGGTTGAAAGAATGAATAGAATTATTCAACAAATGGCGTGTTCCACGCTTGGTGAGTCAAAAACACCTCACACCTTCTCAGGAGAAGCAATACATACAACCATGGATATACTTCACAAATCCCACATTCGAGTAAGTAGTGATAAAATTCCATATGAACTCTGATATGGTAAGCGTACAATTGTCAAAAACTTTCGAATTTTTGGAAGAAAATGTTTCATAAAGAAAAATTATGATAAACTTGGAAAATTTGAATCCAAATATGATGAAAGAATCCTTCTTGGACACTCTTTCATAAGTAAAGGATATAAATGCTATAATAGAAGGATCCAAAAGATTGTTAAAATTATACATGTTGTGATTGATGAAGCATCCCCGGGTACCAAAAAGGAGGCACAATCAAATGATGAACCATTCCCTACTAAAGTTGTGGGAGAAGAAGAAAGAGAAGCATCACAAGAAGGAATGAAAATACTAGTATGTCAGAAAAGACTTCATCAAGGTATATTCAGAAAAATCATCTTGAATCTAAAATTATAGGTGATAAGGAAGCATGAATAAATACTAGAATAAGTTTTGTTGGATCATCTAGTCACTTAGCCTTACTATCCATAATTGAAACTCAAAATGTCAATCAAGAAAGAAAGTATGAATGTTGGGTTAAGGGAATGAATGAATAGCTTGATCAAATACAAAAGAACCATACATGGGAACTTGTACCAACGCCTCATAATGAAAATGTAAATTGAACAACTTGGGTGCTTAAGAAAAAACGTAATGAATATGGAGAAGTAATTCAAAACAAAGGAAAACTTTTATGCAAAGGCTATGCTCAACAAGAAGGGATAGACTTTGAAAAGACATTTTCACTTGTAGCTAGACTTGAAACCATAGGAATATTCCCACATTTTCCAGATTTGGTAACTTTAAGAGATATCAAATGGATGTTAAATCTGGATTTTTAAATGGGGACCTAGAAGAAGAATTTTATATTGAACAACCTGAAGGATTCATACTTTAAAATGATAAAAATATTATTTGCAAACTTAAGAAGGAATTATATGGGTTAAATCAAGCTACTCGTGCATGGTATTATCATATTGACAAGGATCTTCAAGAACAAGGATTCAAGAAAGGATCTACATAAAGAATTGTATACATCAAATATGATAAAGACAAACTTTTGGTAATACTGGTTTATGTTGATGACATCATATTTGGAAGCATTATTGAATCTACGACTCAAGGATTTGCTTCAACTATGTAGCAGGAATTTGAAATTTCTTTACATGGTGAGCTAACATACTTTTTTGGTCTTCAAGTTCATGAAACTAAAGATAGTATCTTTCTTTCTCAAACGGAGTATCTCAAGCAGAGTATGAAGAAATATGGATTGGGAGAGTGCAAACATGTGTGCACACCAATGGTAAGAGGATGCAATCTTAGCCAAAATTATGACTTTATTATAGTTAATCAACTTGAATATAGATATATGATTGGAATATTGATTATCTTACAGGTACAAGACCAGAAATTATGCATGAAGTTGACATAGTTCGATGATTCTAAGAAAATCCTAAGGAAACTGATATCAAAGTAGTTAAGAGGATATTCAATTATCTGCAAGACACTCAACATTTTGGTCTATGGTATCCTAGAAACACATACTTTGGACTTCATGCTTACACAGAGGAAGACTGGGAAGGTAATGTTGATGAACACAAGTACTAGAGGATGATCATTCTATTATGGACCTCGCTTGGTTTCTTGGTTCAATAAGAAACAAACTTCTATTGTTTTATCAACTGTTGTAGCAGTATATGTTGTTGCTACCTCTTTTTGTACTCAACTTCTATGGATGATCCAAACATTGCATGAAATTCAAGTCACTTGTCCTCAATTTGCACCTATTCTTTGTCACAACACTAGTCCCATAAGTATTTCTAAAAATCATCTTATGCACTCAAAAACTAACAACATCTGAATGAAATACCATATTCTTTGAGAGAAATTTTGTGAACAAAAATTCAAGTTTGAATATGTCCCTTCAAAGGAACAAGTTGCAGATTTATTAACCAAGCCTCTTCCAAGTGATTCCTTTGAATTTGTCAGAAAAAAATAAGAACGGTTCCTTCATCTTCACTCTGCTAATTTTTCTAACATAACTGGAATATACATGTCATGTTTAGGGGGAGTTGTGGCTATAAACATCAACAATTTATACTATGTATGTGGTTCTTATGAAAGACAGTTGTGTGTAAACACAATATTTGATCTAAGAAGTCATGTGTGCTTCACTGTGATGAAAAAGAAGTAGCACAAATTCACGCAGAATTTCTCATGTGTTTCCATCAGTTCATTCTTGACCTTTTGGTTTTGACATTAGTTTGTTGTAGTCAATTGGAGATGCTCTTACACTACCTATAATGATGTTGGTCCATGATGAGGTTATGAGTTGTTGCAAAATATTATGCTATTATGCATATTTATATGGCTATTTGATGCATTTCTTGCTGGTAAGAAGGATATGATCAGACCAAATGATGAAGAGTGGACACAAGTTCAAGGGGGATATCTTCCATGCTTCTAATGGTTCATTGTTGGCATTATGGTTCCTTGAGATTTCCTTGTTGCATTATGATTATTGGTGATTTTGATATATGGTTATTCTTTTTGTCATTATTAAACATATATGTGATGTTGTCACTTATTAATGATGCTTGGGTTGCTCATGATGAAGTTATGAATGGTGCCTTATTATTGATTGATGCTACATCTTAATGCACTTGATAACGAGGATATACATGTTATTGATGATACATTGTCTTGTTTTCTTCTTAGTTCTTGCCGATGAGGATATTCATTATGCCAAATAGGTTGTTGTTGTGATCTTGTTACAAAGGATACTTCATTACTAAGATTCATGTTTATGGTTATAAATGTCATGTATGTCTCTTGATGTAAAGGTCATGAAAATACCCATATTGTAATCATTGTAAAATTCAGTCATGTATGGGATATTGAGATCAACTCATGCTAATAATGTATATATTCCCATTATTTTGGGACATTGATGTAAAATTGGGTCCAATATGTAAACCCATTATGTTGCGTGATTGATGTAATCATGGGAGCACAACCATTGGTGATAGGAAAGGTCATATTTGTTTAAAAGGATTTCACTTCATTGTATATCTTTAGGAGATCTAACATATGATCAGGGGAGCATAGTCAGTATGGATATTTTAGGATTCATATAACCAAAACAAACTTATAGTATTCAGCTCTACAAAGGAAGTGCTTCATTTAGTTGAGTTTAGCCATTTTCCTTTGATTTCAAAAGGAGATAGAAGACTTGGTGTTTGTAGGTGTGTTTACAGGTGTTTTCAGCGGGTTTCCAAACACAAAAAGGGTTTCCATCAAGTCGAAAGGGGGATATTGTTGGCATTATGGCTAATATGTTGTCCTTGATGACAACCTATTTGACAAATATGCCCTTGATGTCAACTTGGCCATAATATGATTATTATAAAAAGAATGCAGATATTATGAATAATGGTATAGCTATTATAGAGGATATGGAAAAGAATTGGAAAATCAGTCACATGATGCATGAAAATGTGAACTTTGAGAAAGAATATGCCATTCCTATGAATAAGGGTCACATACATAAACATGCTCTATGAACAAAAGTCATGTATGTAATCCAAACCATGGAAATCTGGATACTCAGTGTAATTACCATGGTAATTTCCCATAGTAATTGTGGCGGCAACGTCTATTTGATCCCATTAATGAATACCATCAAATTTACTAAAGGATTTTCCTCAAGTATTAGCTAGGGAAAAATTTATATAAGGAAAAGGAGATAAAAAAATTTGGGTGTGAAAGTAAATAGTTTACTCACGTGTTATCTGATCTGAAACAAGTGTAGACTAGGCAACAAGGAGATGACTCAGATCTGAGAGATATGAAAGTGCATTGAGTACTAATGGTTTTACCTGACTGATTTTTTTATGTTTGAATATCTAATGATGCAATATCTGTTTGATTGAGTTTGAAGTGATTTGTGTTTAACAGTAGAATTTGCAGAAAGTATGTTGTGATTTGGAGCGCAGCTATGATTCAATGGTTTAATATTAGTACGTTATTTTTCTTTAGTAATATCACATACATACGCAGATTTGGTTCAGTATAGTCATGTATAGACCTTGTGATATTTATTCGGTATGTTGGTATATACACATGGGTGTTATGCATGATAATCATGTACGAACATAGGCTTGATTTATTAAGGTCGCATATATGTACTAGGATTTGAATTATTGCATGATGATAATAGTTGATGATGTTTGTTTTATTTGTTGATGTCATGATAAGCATAGTCTGTATCTCGCAGTGTTGACTAAGCTAATTTGATTGTGCATTGGAATTTTGGTTAGTGATGATGCATATTGATCTGTGATTAAGTTTCTTTTGTGACTAGGTATGTTAGTAACTCAATGAGTAACGTAGTGGTTCTCTATTTTACATTTATTCCCTATCTAATCTATTAATAACTTAAAGTGCCTCAATACTTGTAAATATTTTTCTATTGTTTTTCATAAAAATATAAAATGCATAAAAATTAACTATTCCTTTATTAACAACATATTTCAAAATACTATAATGTATTGATAAGAAAAAACAATGTACCCTGTTTTATAAATCTTTGTAGCTCTTTGGTATGCCATAAGTCAACATGATTTTCATAATTAATTACATGTCCCTTTAATATTGTATAATGGTTTTCTTTCAAACTTTTTTACATGCCTTTAATAGCGAGCATGATTTTATGGACAACTTGTGTAGGAGTCATATAAAGCCTTGAAATATCTAGTTGTCAAATAATGCAAAGTAACAACTTATAAGCATTTGTAGATGCATTAATTATTTAAAAATATAGACAACAAACAAAAGCCATTTGATGTCGTTTGTTGTGTAAATTTTTATTATAAATAATTTTAATGCAAAATAGAAATTTCATGGTTTTAACTAAACACTTATAAATCTTAATATTGTGAATTCAACTATTAAAATCTCCCTATTTCAAAACTTCAACCATTATATTTGTTTTAATATTTTATTTTTTTTAATAATTAAACAAATTTGTACCTTTATACATAAACATTGTTTTAATATTTTATTTTTTTTAATAATTAACAAATTTTGTACCTTTATACATAAACAGAGTGAAATTTTTATACTTGTACAATCAAAACAAGTACTAAACAACAACTATATCATTAAACCTATTTTTATTTTTAACTTATAAAAAGTTTATTATTTGTGTACTTCCAAAAGGCCCGCGTAAGATTTTAGAACACGATAAATTTGACAAATTTGATAAATTTGATAAATTACCTGGTTATAAAGATTTAACATGTCTCATTTAAAATTCGGAAATCTCTCATCTCTTCTTACTAATATTTGGGCTTGCTTTAATTGCTGGGGCCAAACCTTACTTATCTTATGGTTCTTATTTATCTGATGATTCTCCCCGGTTATCGCTACCATATTTGATTTCCTAGTTGCTAAGGAGATTCACAATTTTTTTTTTTTGGGCTAATTGGAGGACCAGAGATAAGTTTAATTAATTCCCCATTTTTAAAAAGCAGTTGCACAAACGTGGCATTTGAAAAGCAATTAGAGTTTATATTTATTTATTGTTTCGTGTTTAACTGCACAACCATGCGTCCATTGATTTGAGACTGCCACATCGACAGATGTGAGAATCGTTGGCACTGAAAGATAATATGGACTCGGTCCAAGTAGCAGGTAGCGGTTCTTGTGCAGTCAACATCTGATAAAATAAATAAAGAACTGACCGTTGACAACATGAAAACATGTGCACTAAATTTCCTTGTTATGTAATGGAAAGTAGGAGTTGTTTGCAGCGTTAGTTTGAAAGCGGTTCTTGTGCAATCAACATCTGATAAAATAAATAAAGAACTGACCGTCTGAAAAGTTTTTTTAATGAGTTTTTTTTTAATATTTTTAAAATTTGATAGAAATTTATTAAAATTACAAGTTGTTTTGCCCAATCAAAATAATTGAGATGTTTTTCATGATGTTGAATATGCATAAGGTTAAAAAATCACTTTAAATAACACAAATCAAGATTTACTATAATTTTTTCCAGCACCAAAAAAATCCAAAAAATCACATTAAAATAATTCCATTACAAACCTATTTTGTTAAATAATATTATAAAATAACTATCAACATTTAATAAAACAACGGGGACCATGTTTTACTATGCCTAAATCGCCTGTTTTGCTTATTTAATTTCAAGTCTAGCATTTGAGGAATTCGATTCAGTCTAATAACACTGCAACTTGCTAACAAATATCAAATCCGAACAAAGTAGTTGACTCACGAGAGTTACAACCAAAGATAAGATGAGATGACGAACGTAAACAATAAGCAATAGTGGTGTGGACCAAAGCATGTCTGTTTATAAGCAATAGTGTTGGGGTCCAGCATGTCTGATAGCTTGATGTAATTAATCTCTTTTATTTCAATTGTATAGTTTAATGAGGCTGAAAGAAAGTTATGGAAATTTTCGTTATATTTAAAGAAAAATTGCCGAGGATTTTGTAAATCCAAGTTATAGTTGTTAAACTTTGGATTTTGTAAATCTAAGTTATAGTTGTTAAACTTCAAAGTTTTAGGTGTTCTAGACGTTTTTGATGGTGCTGGATGAATTTCCATCATCAAAAACATGATTCAAGCACTTTCTCTACAAGATTTTTTGAAATTTTTTTACCGGATTCCGACCACTTTTGACCATCCAAACAATTCCTCTGGCTCGATTCCCATTTCAATAACCCAATATTTATTAACCACTATTGATTTTGTCGGAAGTATCCAACAATAGTGTAGACCAAACCATGTTTCGCGTAATTTGATGTAATTAATCCCTTCAGGACCCAATATATATCACCCACCATTGATAGCTCTTTTTACTAAGAAATTTGATTTGCTTCTACCATACATTTCAAGTCATGCGTTGGTACGATACTTAGAAAATCTTTCTGTCTGATTTGGACAGTGATTTAAGTTGATGACCCTCCATGGATTCACCTATATAAGCCGCAACTGGAGTTGCAAAGATCATAGCTTGAATACTGCTCATAAATAATCCCAGGAACATTATAGGTAACGGTACTACTAAAGGTATCGAAGAAACATGAACAACAACTACCAATTTGTTAGCTAATATATTTCCAAAAAGTAAAAATTAAGTGATAAAGGTTTTGTAAAATCTTCTAAGATGATTAAATTTGGGTTAAAAATATTGGGTTGGTTGAATATTATTTACCAATAATAACCTAACCCTTCTTTGGAAAGACCTCAATGAATATGCTACTGACGTAAGTAAAGCAGACAACCGTAGTATTAATATCATTTGTAGGTGCAACTAACTCCCCTTGAGGTAATTTTAGAGTTCCCCAAGGAAGAAGAGCACCTCAAGAGTTAGAAACAAATATAATAGAAAGATAGTTCCAATAAAGGTAACCCAAGGACTATATTCTTCCTCCCCAATCTAAGTTTTGGTCAAGTCCTGAGAAAATTTGAGAATATATTCAACAAAATTTTTACCACAGGTTGGAATGGTTTGTGGAACTCGAACAACTATGGTAGCTTAAACTAATAAGATTGCAATAACAACCCAAGAAGTTATAAGCACTTGTCCATGAACTTGAAACCCCATATTTACCAATAAAAATGTTGACCCACCCCCACACTTAATATCTCATAGATATGATTTAGTGTGTCGATAGGAGATTGTATGATATCCATATCCATATTACCATCTTGTAAAGATGAACTTAAAGAAGAGAAGAAATTATTTTTTTCAAACTAGAGATTCCTAAATTTTCTACTCTCATCGAATTTTTGATGTCAAGAGATAATAAAAAGGGTATTCCTACTCTCATTGGACAAAAAAATGTAAAGAGTAAGGGGAAAGGCTATCAATTTGGAGACCGATGAAGAAGAAGAGTTCGAAGAAATCCTGGTTGAGGAGGAGGATGTAGAGATGGAGGTCAAAACTGAGGGTGCAGATCCTCTCACCAAACTACCTGCATATGTTCCTCTTCGAAAGGGTAAAGCAAAGGTGCCCAAGGATATAGATGAGAGCAAGAGCTCTCTGCAAACTTTGTTGCTTCTTAACAACATTAATTTGAAGGATCGCACTTGGGATGCGTGACCATGCTGAAATTTGAAGATTAAGACCTTGCAAACGATGAGAAGTTCCCACGTCTCCCGACCGCGTAGCTAATGTGCTAGAAGATAGACGCATCGGTTGGAATGATAGATTTGGAGCCTCACAAATGGCCTAGAGGTGTTCTGAAAGTAGGGTTGCTAAACCTACTCTCAGTGTCACATTACCACCATGCCCTAGCGACCATTTTTGTCATCAAGCTACTGCTTTTCTTGGTGCATGATGGGTGATTTTGGCTGGAGGAGCCCATCCCCTTCATAGACCATCTGATTCACGAGATTACTTGGCTCCCTTGTCTAGTGGAGGACCCAACGAACATTTCAGAAGGAAAGAGTGATGATTTGGCCGTCGTAGAGGCCATCGTAGAGGCCATGAAAAAGAAATTTAAACTGGAGAAGAAGAAGAGAGGGTACGCGATTTCTAGCATCAACAACCCTGTTGTCAAGGTCACGACATAGATATTGGTAGGGAAGCTGATGCAGAAGCACTGTGCGAATGAGTTGTTAGCACTAGTGGTTGCATTAGCAGCGTAATGCGCATAAGGGGTTTAGTTTAACTGGGCAAACTATCTATGCGTTGAGTTCCTGGAGAATTGTCCCAAGGCATAAGGGCAGGGGGAAACCTTTAATTATGCATGGCTTCTATTGCAAATAGTACTTATGGCATGGGAATTGCCCGAAGATAGCCATTTCTCGATGATCGCGCAGGAACTTCCAGAGGCAGCAAATTATGCTTCGCTATGGAAAACCAAGGATGCACAAAGGATAAGGGAAAGAAAAATATTTTGGGTGCTCATGGAGATGAATACCAGAATGGGGATTAATCGCAAGCTGCGGTTATTGCCTACAGTCTAGAATAATCTACAAAGCTTTGCGGAGTTCAAAGCAAACTTCCACCATGTCTTCATCAGGGCGTGGAAGGAAACTATGAAGACATGGCGTGAGTTACCCTATTTGGCAACCAATGATGTCATCTTCATAGTCCTCAAGTCTTGGTCACCTGAATGGTGCACCCCAACTGGCTCCACGATGGAAGTAGAGAAGTTCATCGTGCAGCGGAAGAAGGAAGCGGCGAAACTGTAGATGGCATAGCTAGCAGAAAAGTGCAGGAAGGAAGAAGCAAGAACTAAGTCCTAGGCGGCACATGACACAACAAAGTTGGCATAGGAGCAGCAGAAGAAGAGCGTGAAGGACATAACTGACCTTCGTCTGAGTCGGAGATTGATACAGAACAAGTTGGTGCAGACCTACAGACAACTACCACCCAGCTAAAACATCTACACCCAAGAGAGTAGGTAGGGCCACGAAAGAAGACGAGACAGTGAGGGACGTCACCGCGGAGGCCCTCCAACAGTTTGAGGAGCAACACCTGATGGATTTGGGGGCTCTCTAGATTTAGGTACAGAAGTTGTAGGTGCACACTGCATAGGCTGGCACTGTGTCAACCAGCCTTGCAGTAGGCACATCCGTGGCCGAGGAAATGGTGTGCACCCGGATGACCAACACAACAGCGCTACCAGATGGAACACTCGTTACAGAAAATGAGGTCGACGGGCCTACAGTCAGAGAGTTGAAAGGATTGGGTAAACATGGTTGTGCTCCCTCAGGAGATGCTCTATACTTTCTAGGATGGAGTCACTGTAGAGATTCGGGCCAGGGAGAGTCACACAATACAAGTAATCAGTGAGCAACACATCAACATTGAGAAATTTAGCCTATAGCGTAATGAGCTAGTAGCATAGAATGGACAGATAGTGCAGTGGTGGAGGAAGCCTTCTAGATGGTCTCAGAGTTGGCCATATTAGTAGAGGAATTAGTGGAGGCATGTGTACATAAGTTAGTAGCACGGGTGCACAACGAAAGAGAGGAAATGGCCAGGGTTCAGCTGGAGCTGAACCTTTAGATAGCAGAACTATAGTTGAAGGTGCAGCATTCAAATCCACTAGAAGTTAAGGAATAATGCGCCACCACTATCACAACAGTAATGGTGGTGGTTAACAGTGCAGTGACAGACTGCACAAAGTTATTCGAGTAGTCGTTCAAGGTCCTCACCACCCTGTAGGAGGACCGAGACATAGATTGGCTGGAGACAGAGCCGGGCAAGCTACAACAAAGATATGATGAAGTAAAAGGGATTATGCAAATGGTTTCCCTTAAACAGAGGCTCACGAAGATGCAGTAGGCTAAAGCGCTCAAGGATCAGGTGGATGTTGCTCATCATAAAGAAGCAGTTTTGAAGGCACACCTACAACTGTGGATCGATGAGGCTTATACCATTACAACCTCCATTGAAGAAAACCTCACGCAGTTATAAGAAACACAGGAGAGGATTTAGGGTACCAGTTCAGTCACAACGGTTACTGAACAATGGGTAAAGGATGTACAATAGGCACTCGCTCAGTGTGTTGCCAAACTTGCATCAGTCTAGTTAGAGTTGGGAGGTATTCGCGCAAAGATCTTCGTACTGACAGAGTGACTTGAGGGTGACTCACAATGTTTGTGTTGGGGGCTTGTTGGGCGTGGGACCGCCTAAGGGAAGTTTTGGGGCTTAGAGCTCATATTTTGGTCAAAAATTGTAATTCCAATGTGAACACTTTGCATTTCTTGGGCGTGGGGTATGTAGTTTGTTAAAGAGTCATAGGGTTACCTGCCCTTAATTTTTTTATTATAACATCGACTATAGATATATACGCATGGTACGCGAACCATGGGATTGTAAATAGAGAGAGGCTCTAAGTAGTTTGACAACAGAATGAAAATGAAGAACATATGATGTTTGCAAGATAGATCTAAAGTGTAAAGTCTAGTTTTGGGTCGTAGAGTAGGAGAAGGCTCTACAGCTAACTGCGCAGAGACCTAGTAGTCCATAGCTGAGTGCGCATGGCATGTCGAGTCTGTAACAATTGGAAGTATTAGTAAACAGAAGTTTCCTATCATTTGTGTGTATTTATTTCCTATTTTATGCATCTGTTATCTTGGGTATGAAATTCACTTCTAATAGTTATATGATGCACGAATGTGTATAATTTTATTGATTAAGTGAATTCAAGATAGAATATCTATTTACGCAAAGTTAACTAAGATATGTTAAGAAAAATAAGTAAGATACATGGTGTAGTTTGGGGAAATAGTGCAGTTCGCTGCCATAACTGCGCAAAATCATCTCAACCCTTGGTTAGGGCTGTGCGAAAGACGATTGTAACATATCACAAAGGTATTGAAGGTTGGAATAGTGCGCGAAGCGATCTGTGTGAAGGCATGCATAGTTGGACTAACCTGACATCACAGACATCTCAAGGGTGCAGAAACGTGGTTCTAGCATCCCCCGATACTTTTATTTTTTTAATGTAAACACTATTGCTTTATATGTGACAGACCAGTAGCGTCAAATTTTTAGTGCTAAAGATTGCTTTGATTGACAATGCAACATTGACATTTTGGGTGCTTTCCATATGACCATGTAAGTTCAAGAAACCTATAAGAATATAGTGAAAATAAAATCTTTTATATGCATCACACTTCGTTGTGTGCTTGGTTGATAAAAACCACAACTTTTTCTCACATAGATACGAATGATACTTTATGTGAAATGGAATGGAGATTAAACATCGCATTTCTAAAGGGCATCATCTTAATATAGAGGTTAGGAGCATCCCAAGCATTAGTTTTCCATTATTAAAATATTGTAAAATCCATGTCATCTTACTTGAACTATGCCTTTATTTATTGAAATAGATTCTTGCCACAATGCCAAAATGAATAATAGTTCTTTAATTCCTGTCTAACAAAACTAATAGTTTTTAAGTGCATGGAATGTTTCATCAAATGCATATGCTTTTATGCAAAAAGAAACCTTATATATATAGATGTTGTGTTTTTATGCAAAGAGAAACCTTATATATATATAGATATTGTGTTTTTATTAGAGTATATTTAATATTTCAATAGTATTTTTTGTATTAGGGAGATTTGTGATTGTTTTCATATTAAATATAAAATATAACTTATACCCCTCTCCCACACTTACACTTAATAAAGTTAGTGTAAATTTATTTTCATTAATAATATTATAAATAATTAAAAATTCCTTTATTTTAAGTTCCTTAACTAAATCTTCTATAAATATAAATTATTCATAAATTTTAACTTATTTTTATAACATTTTTTAAATTATAATTATTTATTAAAAATATATTGCCTACCTAACTAAACAAGAATGACTCAAACATGAAATTTCATATTTGGGAGAACAACAAATATATGATTAAATAATCACTTGAACACGAAAGATTTTAATTTTTATTAACCAAAACCGATACATAATACATGAATAACAATCGTTTGACTTCCTATCTCATTATGCTCATCAAAGGGGAAAACCAATACATTATGAAAACGGTATTATTAATTATTATTATTATGTTACGAAGAGGATTACATCATCATTATTATTATTATGAGGATGGAAGGCACACAAAATAAACCACATGAATTGAATTCGAGAAGACGAGGATTAAATCCCATTCCCATCTGGTGCCGCGTCTCGCTCAGCCTATGAGCTATTGATGACACTGCACTTCCGACGAATTTGTCCCTCGTTGACTGTCAATTCGATGATCATTCGTCAAAAGTCAGACATGAATGGAATAGGTAAAACAGGTTTCCTATTTCGACATGTAATTTTGACCTTACAACTTCGACGAGTTATAATGGAGAGTGTCTCTAGGTTGAGTGTCAAGAGGAATGGTTGTCAGTCTTTTTACCTCGTTTCGATTCTCTAGTTCTGACATCTCTGCTCCTCTGGAACTTTTTATATTGTTGACTATCTACAGAGTTTACCTCCTGAATTCCTTATATTGTTGACTATCTAAAGAGATTACCCCCTGAATTCCTCAATTTACTATGTACAGAGACTATCTCTTCGAATCTTCGAGAACAAGAGCAGGTGTTTTATTCTCTATTAATATAATGTTGTGGTTGTCACTCTCTTTACCCGGTTTCGATTCTCTAGTTCTGACATGTCTGCTAAATCTGCTCTCTGGAACTTTTTATATTGTTGACTATCTACAGAGTTTACCTCCTGAGTTCCTTATATTGTTGACTATCTACAGAGATTACTACTGTTGACTATTTACCTCCTGAATTCCTTATATTGTTGACTATCTACAGAGATTACTACTGTTGATTATCTACAGATTTTACCTCTTGAATTCCTTATATTGTTGACTATACACAGATTACCTCCTGAATTCCTCAATTTACAATGTACAGAGACTACCTCTTCGAATCTTCGAGAACAAGAGCAGGTGTTTTTTTCTCTATTAATGTAATGTTATCCATCAAAATGAATCCAAAGTTAAGAGAACGAAGGCGTTTTTTGTTTTTTGTTTTTTTTTTTTTTTTTTTCCTTTCCAGAGTTTAGACTTCCGTGATTCATATAAATTTTAAAAGTTTTTATTCAGGAATAATCACATAGAAGCAATTTTATTGACGAGTTTCCAAGCATGGGAGGTTCGGCTAGTCAGAGTTGGTGGAACACGCTGAAAAGACTAATTATCACATCTATATAGAAGTGGCTAAAGCCTTTATCACATCTGTATAGAAGTGACTAAAGTCTTGGTTAGGGCTGACCGTTTTCATCATTGTAAATTTAAAGAGGCCCTGGAAATTGAAAAAAAACCTCTTAATCTTAATACAGTGGAGCATCAGCAGGTGTTGGATCCCTGCCCTGATCTCACGAAGATTTCCTATAATAATAATAAAATTATTATCATATAAACACTAATAATAAATTATATATTACTCATTTATATAATAAATAATATAAATTAATAAATGTTTCAGTGAACTATCTGTTATTAATAATAAATATTCAATTTTTTTAATAAAAAAATATTATTATTAAAAACTATTAATATAATGAAATATAAATCTCATTATATAAATAAAATAATATAATTTAATAAATCTCATCAAAACCAGTTATATATATAATATATATATATATATATATATATAAATAATAATATATAATAAATAATATAATTTCTATTTATATAAATAAAATAATATAATTAATAAAATATTTAATGAAATATATATAAAACCAAATTTCATGGATAATTTGGAAATCCTCCTCACAACGAAAGAAGTTTTCTTTCTAGAAGACATTAAGTTTGGTGTTAATCACCTCCCTACTGGGAAAGCTAAGGACAATGAAGGTTACCAACCGGAAATCTTAAAAATTGGAGGTCTTGTCCTCATCCACCACATCCACAAGCTTTTTAGTCAAGCAGTCAAGCAAAGGTTCCCTAAAACTTGGACTCAGAGCCTCATTATCCCTATTTTTAAAAGTAGGGATACAAATAACCCCTCTAATTATCGAACAATTTAAAAGTAGGGATACAAATAACCCCTCTAATTATCGAACAATTATGATCATCCCTCTCTTAGCCAAGTTATATGGTATTATTTTGGAAAAGAAGTTAAGCATATGACTTGAAAGTGAAGCTAAGAGGGTTAAAGGCCAAGCAGGTTTCAGAAGGCATCACTCAACAATAGACCACCTCGTTACGCTTAGGATCATTGTGGAGGAATGTTGTAATGATAAATCCAATTTATTTTGTTGCTTTGCGGACTTTAGAAAGGCTTTCGATACGGTTCCCACATACAACTTTTGGAATAGATTAGAAGAGCTAAAGGTTCCTCTCGAGTTGAGAGCTGTCACTATAAGCTTATAAGAGAATCTAATTGCCAAGCTAAAGAGCAATGAGGGGTGGTCGAAAGATATTAAGTGTAACATCGGAGTTAAACAAGGTTGTCTCCTCCCCCCTACCCTATTTGGGATTTACATCGATAAGCTCGAAGGCTTTTTAGAGGAAGCAGGATGTGATGGCACAATCTTAGTTGGGATAGTCGTCATCCTTCTTCTCTATGTTGACAATATTATTCTTTCGAAAAGGTGCCCATCTAATCTTGAGAAGCAACTCAAGCTTCTTAAGGATTTCTACTCTACCATGGGTATCACTGTTAACACTGACAAAACAAAAGTTATGATTATCAAATCCAAGAAGGATACTTAAGCTAATTTTATGTATGATAATAATAACTTGGAGGACGTGTATTCTTACAAGTACCTAGGAATTAATATTCATCAGAAGCTCAACTGGAACCATAGCATTGAGAAAAAGATTAATTGAGGGTGGAAAAGCCTATTTTGGTCTGGAAAATAATTGTAAAACAACAAACCTCGTAATGTGGGATAAAAAGAAGTTCCTCTTTGAAACTTTAGTCACTCATGTTATTTATATGGCTCTGAGGTTTGGGGTTGCAGCATCTCCAGAAAATCATGGGGAAAGATTGAGCAAGTCCATAAGCGTTTTATAGCTTATAACCTGAAAATTAAAAGTAATACACCCTTTCCTATTCTCCTTATAAAATCAGGTCTTTCCCCTATTGAGAGCCTAGCTATGATTATGTTTCTGTTGTACAAGCACAAACTCAATAACATAGATGACCATAGACTTCCTAAGCTAGCTTTAAATTCCAACCAAAACCACCTAAGGCTCCATCGGGAGTGGCATGAAGACACAAGGGCACTATTGGGAGATCAACGAGAATGGTGCATTACAAAACATAAATAACGATAAAGATATTGTTACTTCTAAGTTCAAAGAAAAAATGTGGTGTGAGAAATATTTAGCGGCTAAAAGAAAATTAAGTTATTATAAGAAGGTCATCAACCTCACCCTAGAAGGTCAAAAGTATCTCTCTATTTTAACTAGCTCAAAGAAGAAAATTAATATAGCAAAGATTAGAACGAATTCTCATGAGCTCCATAGTGAAACACGTCGCTGGGAAGTTCCTAAAACGCCATGGATGGAACGGATCCGCCATATATGTGAGCATAGGAAAATCAAGGTTGAAAACCACTTCCTCCTATAGTGCCCCGCGTAAAACCACATTAGATCTCGGTTTCACAATCTTTGTTATAATACAGACCTTCCTAGCCTTTTACAATGTCATAATTATATTGAGCTATTCTCTCCAAACTTTTTGAGTATAGGAATAAAATCTTAAATCAAAATAAATAATTCGTTTCTTTAGGTCCAATAGTCCAATGTTTGGTCTCAGCGGACATTAACCACCACCATCATCATTATCATCATCATATATTATTAAATAATAATAAAATTATTATTTTATAAAATTTATTAGTATAATTATATATTATCTATATTTATATAAATAAACTAAATAATTTAAAAATGGTTTCAGAGTTATTTTTCCCATGGCTAATTAGTAGCTTCCTACTTCTATTTATTTCATAGTTTGGATTTATTCACCATCTAACCCTGAGGATGAAGCTCACTGGTAAATTTGAAACGCTTAAACAAAATTGCTTCCATGTAATTATTCCTCAAATAAAACTTTTAAGATTAATATAATGTTGTCAAACAAAATGGGTTATCGAAGAAGGTGTTTTCGTTCATTAATATAATGTTATTAAACACAATGGTTCTTACATTACATAGTGAGGAAACTTTATGCACACGTTTTAATTTCATCTAACATGCAATGATATATCATTTTTTTCTCAAGAGTTTATTACATAAGAACAGAGTTGGAATTGTGAGATGGCCAAAAGTGGCCAGAATTTGAGTCAAAAAATTTCAAAAAAATTTGTAGAGATAGTGTTTAAATTATGTTTTTGATGGTGAAAATGGATTCAGCACCATCAAAAATTTCTAGAACAATTAAAATTTTGAAGTTTAACAGATTTACAAAAATCTTTGCTAAATTTTCTCTAAATATACCCCGAATTTCTCTAACTTTCTGAGCAATTCCTCATGCTAGACTACCGCGAGAAGAACCGCTGCGGGGTACGTAGACTGAGTCCTGATCAACTTTTAAATGCCGGCCACTCTGACATCGCTCATGCATTTTTAAATACTGGCCACTCCGACACCGCTCATGCATGTATGTTTTGCATCTTTGTCCACTTCTTAGAAGTATTATAATTTTAAACCGCTTGGAGCAACCATTAGCTGTGAACACGAATTAGGTAATGAACTGGTTAAACACAAATAATAAACTGTGCGTACTTTTCAAAGGCCGCCCATTTTGTCATTGCTGAACAAAGCTCTCTCAAACGTATGTGTAAGGTTCCTCAAATCGGGGAGTATTATATGATAATTACTTAAACTTAGCCTAGCAAATCTCACCCACCACAAATAAAATATTTTCGAATCTCTTCTGCAACGAACAAATGAAATAAGTTTGCATCATTATAACAACTTTGCTGATAATCACTAATATCCCGAGCCAGAGATGAAATCTTCGCAGCAATGAGCAAAATGAAATACGTTAACATCATTATTACCGCTTGTGCAATGCGAAGCCAAGTATTGTCGTTACTTTGGGTATAGCAATGAGTTAATCATTAACCTTGTGTTAGATGTGGTTTTTATTTAATTATTAACGACTCAATCATCAATTCATTAACTTCTAACCTCGTATTAAATTTAGTTTTCTTTTAATTCTATCTTTATATCATTTTGAAAGTTTTATTTTTTTATTTAAAAAATAATTTTATTATTTTTCACTATAAAAAATTCTAATATATACATATATATATATATATATATATTTAGATGTATAATTTTGATATATATATATGGAATATATTTAATGTGGAAAAAAATAAAATATTTCAATGTAAATTTTCTTCTTTAATCTAAAAAGAGAAAGAAATATATCATGAATTTTTTTTAGCAAGTATGGAAGAAGCTTGAAGTATGAATAAGATTAGTAACGAGAGATATTTTTTTTAAATATTGGTATAAAATTCCACAAATGAGATCAGTACTTATCTTAATAGTATATGGTATATGATGCATGTGGTATATGGTTTGAGAGAAATTTAAGTTTATAAATTCCTATGATTAAAAAAATTCTAGTCTTATTATTCTACATTTTGACACACACACAAGTATATTTTGAAATCCACTAAAAATGTCTTTGAACTGTAAGTTTACATTTTATATTCTATAAAACTTGCAAGAGATTGAATTACTTATGTATTAAAAAATACAGTTTAAATAACAAAAAATTACACATGGTATATACATGCACATCTTAATTAGGGATCTACCAAAATAATCAATATAAAGTCCATTTTAATCACAAACATAGAAAACATCGAAAGGGATTGAGGAAAACCTATTCTCAAATTTTGAACTCTAAAATAAGTTTCTACCAAAGAGATTTGATCTCTCTAAATGCTTGCTAAATCTTTTATTATGATGGATATATCATGGTAATATAAACTTAATGTTGGGAATACTGTTTATTCTAGAGAGTGGTTTTTGGATTATTGGAGTTTGCTAAAAGATTTTCTCCACAACATTGTCCTAATTCAAAATCTGTTGCATTTCATATGCACTATATTATTGTGATGTATATTGGTTTTGAAGATGAATATACAAATAATTTTTATGTTGTGCAATTATATTTCTTACTTGGTATCAGATCCTTTTTGGGTCATAATCCCTCATGAGAGAAGTGGATATAGAGGGGCCAAGATATTATGAGAGGTAGAGTAGAGTGATTGGTTGTGTGGATTTTGTTTTTTCCATCAGTTATGTGGTATGAAAAGAGAGAAATTTGTATAAAGAGGTAGCCCATTGTATCCCAGTGTTGAATAGTCATTTGTGTGAATGAGAGAACCCATGTATAGATCTTTCTACTCCTCACAAGATCGATCCACCGAAGTGTATGTGTGCATGTTTGTGAGTTTGATATTAATCAATTAACTGACAATCTATGATGTATGAGGGAAACTTCTAGAAGATGAGAGAGTGAATGTTCAAGGAATCCCTGTGGATGCCATTGTTCCATTCGTCAATAATGATCATGTATTCTATTTGCTTTACAGTGAAAGATTTCCATCTTTTGCTATAAAAAAAAGGCAAAATAGCTCTATGAATGCATTTAGATAAGTGCTTTCGATATCATTATACAATGATAGAATTAGGGCCTCATTGGTACAGAAGATATAAAAAAAATTATGGAATGGCCAAAAAAGAAATTTGGGAGATTCAAGAAGATAGTGAACAGTGGGGATGAATGTAGAAGTTTGGATCGAGGAAGAGGGCACCATGGTCTTGACAAAGTTGTTGCTTTGTTGAGTGTATAATTACTAAGCATATGATGAAATTACTGGGTAAAATTTGAGGCACATACTCATGAGGGATCAAATCACTATATCTCTAATTTGATGTTTATTCCAATATTTTTCTTTACAAACGTTTTTTATTTTCATTTAATACAAAAATGGAAATAAATATACATAAGGCCCAAGGGCTGAACCAATGCTCTTGATGACTTATTGCTTGCAACTTTATATGTGACAAGAGCTAGATGTGGATGGATCTTCAATTTGCATGTAAATTTATTTAAGATTTTGGAAGCTAGGAACCAAGATAAATTCACCCAAATAACAACGTCTATCATTTTTAAGCATTATGAATTTTCTGAAGCCATTGGTTGTTTGATCCTATATTTGTTGGATGCCAAATCTAAATTCTTTTTGAGCCACTTTTACAAAGTGTATATTTAGGATGGTTTATCTCTGAAATATTACTACTCAAAGACCATGATCAAGGTGGTTATTTGAATGCAAATAATGATATTAATGTTTCATGAAGGTCACGGTGAAAATGAGCAACATTGGGTTTTGGTCATATGATATTTGTTGATTGCTTTGTTAAGTTGTATATTCTCCATATAATTTTATTTCTATATGTAAAAAGTGAAGAACCAATCAATTAACATTGTAACATAATCTAAATCATTGTTCTTGGTGGTTAGAAACCCTCTTAACACATCACCAGTTTGATTAGGTTTACATATTGTTACAATTTGTGGTTCTTGGGGCTCAAAAACTCAAGAACAAGGATTATTGGTTATAGTATGAGATCCTTGTTTGTTAGATAAGTCATGTTGTATGATTAACTTTTTAAGACATTAAATATCCAAACTTCATTCTAGAAAATGATAGAGAGATGAAAGCTAAATATCCAATAGATGATGGTATGTCCATAATTTAGTTAAATTGACAACTTTTCTTGTAGAAGCCATGGTGAGTAGAGTATGTAAATATTGGTGATCATTACAAGTATGCCAATGATGGTCTAAGGTGGTTGTGTCTTAAATAGGTCTAATGGTAAACTCAAAGTTGTGGTAGAGAAAGAGCACAATCTCAGAGATATCAGAGTGCCTATAAGCTCTTATCAAGACCATATCAGTATATCGGACAAATGTGACTTGAATGCGAATTATGTGTTTTCTATATTGTAATTTATAAAATAAACATTATGGGATGGTGTTAGGAATAGTGTTTATTTCAGAGAGTTGTTTAATAATTTTGGAAGTTTGTTGAGAGATTTTCTCAATGAAATTCTCCTAATTCAAATTTTGTTGGATCTCAAATTCAAAATTTGTTTGGTCTCGTGCACTATATTAGTTTGACATATCTTAGTTTTGAAAATGAATATACAATTTTTTTTTTATGGTGTGCAATTCGATTTCTTGCTCTCAACTCCGCCCAATATTTAAAATATTTTTTTTAATAAAATATCCCTAATAACCATTCATTATATGTAAAAAAATTCCTCAATAGCATTTCACACTAACTTCCTAACCACCTTCCCACTGCTGGGACATTTTGATAACCTTTCCTTGTTCGTCGTCCTGCAACCTCGCCAACATTCTATCATGGCTCAGCATAAAGATATCAATTAATTTAACTAAACTAATAACACTGGTGACATCCATTCCCAAACTCTTATTACCAAAGATATACATAAGCTAGTTTTATAAAAGGGATGACACAATGTACCAATTGAATGCATTCATTTTCTCTAAAACACCAAGAAAATAGCTGTAGTAGTTTTTGATATCATTATCTATTATTTATGCTTTAAGTTTCTCTAAAAAGCCAAATTGATGCAACATATTTTTAATTTTTTATCTATTATGGTCAGCATCTCAATAAAAAATATTCACAAATATAAACAATATATAAAGTATAAAAATTTAAAAGCTAGGTTTCTTTGACTAAATCAATGACTATAATTCTTCATTTTTTGCCCCGTAAAACTATGAAATTTGTATACTCTTACATGATCATGTACACCTTATGCTATCTTCTTCTTATGAAAGTCCTTGGTACTTTGGATTTTAACTGAAATCAATGTAAGCCTCTTCTTCATTTCTGCATTATAATATCTTAGCAACTATCTTTATGTTGGTTGTACTGTAAAAATCAAAGTCAGTTTCTTTTTGGTGTTTGCATTACACTATCATAGTAATTGTTATTTTATTTTCCTGTAATATTTCGCATGAAAGTTACAAAATTATTTACTCATAAGAAAATGATTTTTATAAGCCATTTTCCTATGTACTATCAAACCTTTTTCAAATGACGGAAGAATACTAAACATACAATATTGCACACTTATCCACCAAAGCTAAAAAGGATTTCAGAGGATAAGATACAAAATACTGAAAACGATTTTGAATTATACATATTAATAGACTGTAAAAATCGTATAATAATTTTGCTCTTCCTCTTGTCATCTACTAATGTTTCATAAAACTTATGTATTTTTTATTCGCCAACTCTCCATCTTTCGTAGTACTTGTCTGTCGAGTGAGGATGCCATAAAACAATAGACTTTGAGTTTTATTTTTCCCCTATATGGAGTGTACTGAAATGGTTTATAATTTTCTTAAATTTTGAAATGGGTTGTAATTTTCTTAAATTTACCATAGTTGAAGCATTTAATTTTTTGTTGAAGTTAGGTGAGGAAAATATTTAAGAGAAAATAGATATTAACTATTTAAAATGTGTTTTTAGATATATGAATGAATTCAGCTTCTTGAAAAACTCTTGAAACATTCAAATTATGCAGATTACAAAACTCATACAGACCATTCTATGAGATCCGCATCAACTTGGGACAAAATCAAAAGTATGATAGTTAGACTATGAGTCATTTAGAAATTTACAAGCAATAATAACATTCTAATTTTTTTTTGAGAAAGTCCTCACACATCTTTTGATGGGGTGTTTTGCATGTGAGAAGGTGTGGGGCACGTTGTTTCCATCCCAATGGGACACGTAGCAGCATGCCCCCTTAATTTTGTTAATATAGATTGTGATTGAAGAACATGGGATGTCCCTAAGCTATATTCTTGTACTTAGAATATAAAACACCACCCTTGCACTTCCACTATATGACGTGTCCATTCACGCTAACAGTGGATCTTCTCACTTACATTGATTTCCCGATGTCATTGGTTTACTACAACAACCATTCATGAGGGATCTAATTTCTAGGTTTATGGTTACCACCTACAACACATCTACCAACATAATTTGACAACAAGTTATCCAATAAGCCAGGATATTTCACACTATTAAATTGGCAACAATGGAAATTCAGGAGAATTTCTCATAAAGGATTTGGCTCCATGTTAACAAACTCAGCCTTTCCAAATCCTATGTGTCACACAGAAGATAATTTTCTCCACTTTTGGCATTACTAATCCCTGACCTTCTTAGCATTCTTAGAGAATTTCTCCGAAAGGAATGATAACTCAATGATGATCACTATTTTTCTAGTCTATCATTTTATATCCTTGTTCTAAACTTGTTGTGGCCACAACATGCCTTAAATGGACTCAATGACGAGCACTAATTTTCTATTCTAGCATTTTATATCCTTGTCCTAAACTTGTTGTGGCCACAACATCCCTTCAAATTTTCCATTTAAGAATTCTTACAAATGAATTTTGATTGATGTCAATTTATCAATGTTTTTATTATATCCTAGTATAATCTTAACTCCATTTTGCTTATAGCCTTGGCTTTGAAATTGTTTTGGCATATCCTAGATTTTAGGCATTGTGTTTGTCTCTTTTGCTATAATTTTTATTATAATCCTCGTATTGTTACATTTTCACATTCATGAGAACTTTGGTTTGTTGGGTGAAAGATCCCCCAAGGGATGTTTTGGGGCTTAAAGCCCAAATTTTGGTCAGAAGTTGTAACTTCAATGTAAAGGCTCCGCATTTTGTGGGCGCGGAGCAAGTAGTTTGTAGATGATTCATAGGGTTGTCTGCCATCAATTTTGTAATCTAAGGTTGACTATAGAGATCTACCCATGGTCCGCGGACCATGGGATTGTATAAGTAGAGAGAGGCTCTAAGTTGTAAAATAATCAATCTAAGAAGTCTAAGGATGAAGAATTGGGTCATAAGTGTAAAGTCGAGTCTTGGGTTATAGAGTAGGAGAAGGATCTGCAACTAAGCGCGCAGAGGCCTAGTATTCCACAGTTGGGTGCACAGACCCCTGCAACTGAGTGCATAGGGCAGGTTGAGTCTATAACCATTGAAGAATTAACAAAGATGCTTTATATCATTCTTGTGTATCCATTTATTGTTTTCTGCATTGAATGTATTGGGTATAAATTACATTTCTGTTGTTTTGCGCGAACATGTATGAATATGTTGAATAAGTGAATGCAAGATCAAACTTCTATTTATGTGAAGTTAACTAACCTTAGCAAGAAGATAAGTAAGATCCACAATATAGTCTGGGGAAATAGCGTAAATTGCTGCCATAATAGTGTGAAAGCACCTTAGCCCCTTGTTAAGGCTACACAAAGAAGATTATAATAGACCATGAAGGTCTCACACGTCAGCATAGTGCACGAGGTGACCTGCACAAAGGTAGGCATAGTTGGACTAAATTGATTGCTCAGACATCTCAAGGGTGTAGAAACATGGTTCCAGCATCCCCCCATACTGCTTCAGGTGAGACATGAGCCCACGCTCCACACGCTGATGCTGAAAGGGCCTGTAGTGTAGCGATTTGTTTCGCTAATTAAATTGGAACCTTGGTCAGACCCCATCAAGCCAATAAATGGTTCCGTTGTTGGGACCGAAATCTGCATAGAGATGTATGATGTCATATCATTGGAATCCAACTAAGAAGGAAATTGAAGACTGGTTGGACAAAATAATTCATGAGTTCGGGGCATAGGAGAACATGGACCTACGACTGACAAAAGAAGAGTGGTTAGATTGCTATCTATACATAGAGATCCATGAAATCTTCTTCATGTCTTTCACTACTGAGCTCTACAAGTGAATCATGAAGCTAGCAGATAGCCAAGGAAGGTGGAAACTTGATGGTCCTATTGTGTGGACCCCAGAGTTAGTGCACAGGTTGGAAGCAGTGGAGGATAAGATCATACACGCCATTGATCACTGGCTTGATCGAATTATAGGAGGATTCATTACTGAGTTCGCATTTGAGATCTCAGTTAGCTACAGTGAGGCAGAACGACGCTATCTCAGAGGACCGCGATGTAAGTATCCAAAGTCCCTGAATACTTGGATTAAAATGATATTGTGAAAAAAGGGGATGATCCAGTTACCTTGATGTTTGGGGCTACACAAAGTGGAAAACCTTACAGGAACGAAGGAAATAAGGGACCAGAAACCAACCCCTTAATTTCACCTCTGCGAAGGGAAGAGGAAGAAATTGCAAAGGTCTCGCTGCGAAGTGTGATCCATTTGATAAGGCAAAGTATTTCGCGAATACCACACCCACCCACACCTCCACCACCACTGTAATTCAATATGGTAAGCACGATAAAGTTTCCCGTGTTCAAGGGATTGGGAAATGAGGATCCAGACCAATTTTGGTTCATTGTAAGAGCCGTATGGGAAGCACGAGGAGTTACAGATGACAATATAAATAAGGCAACATTGGTTAGTGCACTATAGAACTGTGCACTGACTTGGTATATTAAACACTCCAATGATAATCTAAATGCGGGAATCATGGATATCAAAGCAACACTAAATAAAGAATTTAATAGGCCAAAGTCTGAAGCATAGTTGACCACTAGATTCAAAGAGATCACGATGCTACTAGGCGAGAGTCCTTGGGAGCTAGATCAAAGACTAAAATGCATGATTCACAAAGCTAATATGAATCTAACATATCTACAAGCATTGTGAATGGTTTGTATCATCGCTAACGCCACATCTAAGGAGTGCGTTGTCACAACAGAAATTAACAACTTATGCAGACGCATTAGAGGTCATGATGAGGCTTCATGAGACCCCAATGCAATATCCTAACATGGGAGTTCAACATATCCATGCGTAGCTAAAGTATTTATGCCTGGAGATGCAAAGTTTGAAACAGGACAAGACAACTCAACCATAGGTGTGCGAAGAGATGTGGTGCATAAAACACAAAGGTCAAGGTCATGACAAGGACCACTTCTTGGTTTTCATGAATTACCTCAAAGGAGGAGGACCAATGTCATTAAGGCCGAAAGCGCAAGTAGGACCTAGTGCAGTGCCTTCTTTGTGGTGTGCAATTTGTCAAATAGCTGGAAAACATGCTACGGACAATTTCCATTTGTTACAGAAGTATACGCAAAATTTGCAGCAATTGTTCTATAACTTTTGTAGGTCGATGGGACATGATGAGTGCACTTGTAGAAGTTATGAGTTGATGATGGATAGAACTCCCACCTACAAAGTTCATTCTAAATTGCAGCCCCTAGAACAAAATGCAGGAGTGGCGTGAACAGGGTTTCAGGGGCACAGTTGAGGCTGAGGTGGAGGAGGACCTTGAAGAGGTCATGGTCAGTTGATATGCTACAATTCCAAAGGGCCAGGAGATTATGACCATGATCATATAAATCTAACGTGTTTTTCATGTCTTTATTGTAACTTGTTTGATCATGAGACCTAAAATTGTCATATGCTAATAGCAAGCATACACGACAAAGGAGCACTACCACCTCCCCTAACTCAGAATCTACATATGATGAGGTCTGAACCATGCGAGGAATATTCAAATGTGAACATTGTGCTCCGAAGTGGAATTGCGATGGGAGATGACAAACGTAAGCAACCAGAAGATAGTACATGGGTTTACAAAGCTCTCGCAAAAGAAGCACAATTTGATTTGGAGCATGCTCGGGAAACCTTCGTGGAAGCTAAGAAGAGCTTCATGGAGGCCTCCACTTCAGGAAGAAAAGATAGATCAGAGCTGGAGATGGACCCATCCATGCTCACTGTGTTCTTAGAAACATATATGAAGTTATTATGCGATAGTAAAGCTGTAAACGGATTGTAGGAACTCATTAACATTTGCGCTAGGACCTCGCCAGGAGAACCAAGTGTGGTTACAAAGATTAGAAAGCGTAAGACAAGGACGGGAAGAGAAATGAGCTTAGCCATGCAAATTGGAGAATATGAAATGGACCAAGTAATTCCGGATTTAGGATTAGATGCGAATTTTCTGCTGAGGTAGATATGGGAGCAAATGGGGAGACCTACACTACAATGGTCTCCTATTCAATTGCAAATGGTGAACCAACAGAAGGTAATACCCATGGGGAAATTGGAGGGAATCACTATGGATACTGAGGGAGCGAATGCGCTAGCAAACTTTGAAGTGATAGAGATTGTTCATGACAGTAATCCCTAACTCATGCTCTTAGGAATTTATTGGGACATTGACATGAATGGTGTGATTAATCTAAGGAAGCGCAAGATGATCTTTGAGAAGAAGTCACTACACTTAGTTATACCGCTGGACCCTGCTAAAGGATTGCACTATACGGAGCCAGTGCACAACTATGAAAGTGATGATGATTCAAACTGCATCTATAAGATAACACCGCAAAACCAAGATTAGGTGAATCCCACTGTAGATGGATGGATTGCATGGGAGTGTGAAATCTCCTGTACTTCGGATTCAGATGAGGAGACGGAGCGATGGAAAAATCTATTACATGAGATAACAACGCTTAATTGTAATATGATGTTGGTTTTCAAGCCTCTGTGGAATTTTTTTGTAGCTTCATGTTCCGGATTATCCACAGTTTCTAGTTTAGTCTGTCGACGTTTCGAACCCCAACGGGGGTCCATCATCAGGACAACTTCGAAAGATAGAAATGAAAGGAATGAAAGATGACAAGGTTGCTACGTTGCGTATCGAAAGAAGTAAGTTACCTACCTACTTATGATGGCCTAAGTGAGGTAGACACATTCTTGAATAAATTTGAAAAGGAGGTTCCAGGAAAACAACTCTTACAGACCTTGGATTGGGTATTGTACACTACTCTTGCGAGGTGGTGGGGTATGCAAAGAAGGAGCTTTGAAGACTTGCACAAATGTAGAAGGATGACACACACACGATTTGGTAAGCCTAGGGCGTGATTGACAGTCAAGTATAATGGACAAAATGGTCCAAGCATGAGTTTAGATAGGTGGATGTAGGCACATGGAAAATAACCTGCATAGATGCACATGAACTTCACGCTAAAAAATATGGTCAATAAGTATATGCTGGGGCGACAAATGGGAAAATGGCTCTTAACGTTGGAAATACATTACTTGGGAAGGATAATTGTGTAGAAGGTTATTAACATGGAAGCATTTAAAATGGTGTCCAACGCATTGATGAAGGTATGGAATGCACAGCGAAGTGATTGGGACCTCTACATACCCACAATATTATGGGCTTATAGGAGAACATGCAAGAAACTAACGAGATAGAAACGTTTTCGGCTTGTCTATGGGGTGGAAGTTGTAATGCCTATGGAATACATTGTGCCTAGTCTACGTATAGTGACTCTCACAGGTATGATGGATCGCAGAGCCCTAGAGGAGAGGCTCGCATAGTTGGAGGAGCTCGAAGAAGAATGTTTTTTGGCTAGATTTCAACAGCAGGTACAAAAGCAACAAAAAGGCCTACCATGATCAATTTATTAAGTTGCACACCTTCAAGGGAAATGATTTGGTTTTGCTATATGATAGTAAGTTTGATCAATTCCTAGGAAAGATCAGAATGCATTGGCTGGGAGAATATGTTATTAAGGAGATCACAGATGCTGGTGCGATGCAATTGGTAATGTTAAATGGAGAAATCTTCCTAGGAAAAGTTAATGGTAGTTGTTTGAAGCCACATACAGGTGGCTCGGCCATCTGAATAGCTGCAGGAAGCACAGTCTTAGCACTCCAGGCAGCTAAAAGGAGGCATGGAACTATAAATGACTATGCCCGGGAGTTGCATGATGTCAGGACTGCACATAGAAGAGAAGTGTCACAGGGTCTACGACAGTGTGAGGGTAGTTGTGCTATTGCACAGGTTGGCTACAAAGTGATCGTTACAATCATTAATCATGATGTGATGCTTGTTTTGAGACCAAATAGGAGCGGGCGACAGGCATTTACGGGCTAGAATTCGTAAAAGCTACTGCCAAGGGAGCATTATTGGACCAAAAGTGGGGGGAAAGATAGAATTCAAATTCAAAAGGCATTATAAATTACAAGTGGCTATCCAGTGAACAACACTTTCCATTTTAAGAATTGAGCTGTTGCACTATCAATTATGTAAGGACCTTTCAAACTTTGAGGCTTTGAGAGCAAGCTCAATATTTGAAACATTGCCGAAGGAAATGCAGGACCTTCTAACGAGAATGATGGTAGCGTCTGAGGAAGTCATGGATACTGGAGCAATGATTGTTGAGGAGGTCATGTAGGCCATAACGGTAGGAGAAGCCCTAAAAATTGTCGGGATAGTCGTAGAAATCCCTAAATTGTTGTGCACATCGAGACCCAAGAAATACAAGCAGGCTATGGTACTTATGCACATGTGCCCTGGAAACCCACTGAGAACTAAACTTACCATGGAAGAAAAGGGGAAGGTGATCAATTTGGAAGCTGATGAGGAGGAAGACTTTGAATAAATCCTGGTAGAGGAGGAGGATGAAGAAATGGAGATAGAAACTCAGGATGCGAACTCTCTGACCAAGCTGCTTAGGTATATCCCTCTATGAAAGGGAAAAGAAAGGGTTCCCACAGACTTAGATGAGAGAAAAAGATCTTTGCAGACTTTGTTGCTCGCCATCAACATCATTTTTGATGGAGAGTACTTGGGGCAAGTGCTGGTATGAAAATTTGAAGATTTGGATCTCGAAGACCACAAGAAATTCCCACGTTTGGCAACCACATAGCTCATGCGCCAAAATAAAATCACACTGTGAGGAGTTATTTTGTTGGAGCCATGCCAATGGTTGTGAGGTGTAGAGAAAGCAAGACTATTAAACCTGCTCTGGGTGCCACATTACCATCATGCTCGAGTAACTATTTCATCATCAGGTAGCTACTTTTCCTAGTGCATGATGGGTGTTTGTGGCTGGAGGATCCCATCCTCGTCATAGGTCATTTGATTCATATAATTACCCAACTCCCTTGCAAAGGGGAGGACACACCAAATATCTCTAAGGGTAAAAGTGATGATTTAGCCATTGCGAAGGCCATGAAGAAGAAATTCAAGCTGCATAAGAAGAAAAGAGGGTAGGTGATCTCCAGCATCAACAACACACTGGTCAAAGCCAGGATGTAGATACTGGCTGGGAAGGTTATGCGTAAGTCTTGCGCGGATGAGGTGCCCACACTAGTGGTTTCACTTGCCGCCTAATGCACAAAAGGTGTCCAGTTTAACTGGGCAGATGACTTGGGTAGAGAGTTCCCGAAGAACTGTCGCAAGACATAAGATCAGGGGAATAATTTCCACTATGCATGGCTTCTACTATCCATAGTGCTGGTGGTTTGGGAATTACCTGAGGACAGCTAGTTCCCAATGATTATGTAGGATCTTCCGAAGGCAACAAAGTACCCTTCACTATGGGCAACCAGAGATGCTCATAGAATGAGAGACACCAAAATATTCTGGGTGTTCATGGAGATGAATATCAGAATGGGGATTAACCATAAGCTGTGGTTATTGTCCATGGTTTATAATAGTTTGTATAACTTCATGAAGTTCAAGGAATACTTTCATCACGTGTACATTAGTGTGAGGAAGGACCTCGGGAAAGCATGGAATGAGCTATATTATCTAGTTACAGATGATGTCATATTTGTTGTCCTTGAGTCGTGGCCACCAGAGTGGCGCGTTCTAGCTAGCTCCACAGTGGAAGCAGAGAAGTCAACTGCACAGAGGAAGAAGGAGGAGGAAAAACTGCAGATGGCATAGTTTGCATAGAAGGAAAGGAATGAAGTAGCAATAGCCAAGGTGCAAGAAGTATGGGACATTGCAAATGGAGGAAAAGAGCAGTAGAGGGAAGCTGAGAAGGAGTGCGAGGGAGAAAAGTTTCCTTTGCCCAAATAGGAGACAAAAATAGAGGAAGGTGGCACAGACCCATAGACAGTGTCCGCAGAACTAAAGCGGCAGTGCCCGAGAGAGTAGGTGGGGCTGGGGAAGAAGTCGAAGGCCTCAAAGACATCGTTCGACTTGATCACCCTCACTAAAGGGGATCTCCATGAAATTGAGGAGATGGTGAGGGACGTCGCCAGGGAGGTCCTCCAGCATTTTGTGGAGGAACACCAGATGGTGTTGGGGGCCCTCCAAGTGTAGATACAGGAGTTGCAAGTACTATGTCAACGAACTTCACACTAGGCATGACATTGACTGAGGAAATGTTGCGCGCCCACATAATGAACACCATAGTACTTCCAGAGGGAGAACCCATGACAAGAATTGAGGCCAAAGGCTTGTGGTCAGTGGGTTAAAATGGATAGGGATAAACATGGTTGTGCTCCCTCAGGAGATGTTCTACATTTTGCAAGACGAAGTTACTGCAGAACTACAAGCTGAGGGTCAGACGTTGGAGGTCATGAGCAAGCAGAGCATCAACATCAAACAGTTGAGGTTGTAGAGCGATGAGGTAGTGGCACAGAACTAACAGATTGTGTAGGTGATCGACGAAGCTTGTTAGATGGTCTCGGAGTTAGCCATCCAAGCAGAGGAACTAGCGGAGGCGTGCATCCATAAACTAACAGCAGGGGTGCGCGACGCTAAGGAAGAGATGGCTAAGGTTCAGATGGAGTTGAACATTTAGATATCCAAGCTACAATTGAAGGCGCAACCTTCAACACCACTAGAGGTTAAGGAACAATACACCAGTGTGATTACCATGGCCATAGCAGAGGTCAACAATGTAGTGAAAGATTGCATCAAGCCATTTGAAGAGTCGTTTGAAGTTCTCACCACTTTGCAGGAGGACACGAACATACAACACTTAGAAACAGAGGCGTGCAAGCTATAGAAGAAATATGATGAGATAAAAGGGACTGCACAGACAGTTGCCTTTACACAAAGGCACGTGCAGATGTAGCAGGCAAAAGTGCTCAAGGAATAGGTGGATGCTGCCCAGCACAAGGAAGTCATTTTGAAGGCGGGAGTACAACCATGGATTGATGAGGCATTCATCATTACAGCCTCTATTGAAGCAAAACTCGTGTAGATGCAAGGAACACAGGAACAAATTCAACAAAGAAGTTCATCTACAATGGTTTCTAAACAACATGTCGAAGAAGCACAACAGGCAGCCACTCAATGCATTGCCGACCTTGCAGTAGTCTAGATAGAGTTGGGAGGTCTTCATGCAAAGATCTCCACAACAATAGAGTGACTCAAGGGTAAGTCACAAAGTTTGTGTGGGGGGCCTGTTGAGCACAGGATCCCCCAGGGGAAGTTTTGGGGCTTAAAGCCCAGATTTTGGTCAGAAGTTGTAACTCTAATGTAAAGAATCCCCATTTTGTGGGCACAGAGTGCATAGGTTGTAGATGAGTCATAGGGTTGTCTGCCTTCAATTTTGTAATCTAAGGTTGGCTATAGAGATCTACCCATGGTCTGCAAACCATGGGATTGTATAAGTAGAGTGAGACTCTAAGTTATAAAAGAATTAATCTAAGAGGTCTAAGGATGAAGAACTGAGTCATAAGTGTAAAGTCGAGTTTTGGGTTGTAGAGTAGGAGAAGGCTCTACAGCTGAGTGCACAGAGGCCTAGTAGTAGGACTAAGAGTGCGTGGACCCCTACAGCTGAGTGCGTAGGAAAAGTTGAGTCTATAACCATTGACGCATTAATGAAGAGAAGTTTTATGTCATTCATGTGTATCCATTTACTATTTCTTGCATTGAATGTATTGGGTATAAATTACATTTCTATTCTTCATATGGTAAGAAAACATGTATGAATATTGTTAGAGAATTTTCGGCAAAATCACATAAAAACTCATTTTTCGACACGTTTCGAACCAACCAGTGTGGTTCATCGTCAGGACAAGTTGAAGAACCGATCCATCTTAGCTTGTTTAAATAGTTTAGGTAAAGATTCCAACGGCTATATTGAAAACGGCTAATTCGACCTTATGACCCCAAACAAATCAATAAAATTCTTGCTATATTTCTTTATTTATTATTAATCTTCGAAATTAGTTAAATTAGGTAAAGAAATATATAATTAAAGCTAGAAAATCATTTCTTTATATTGATAAATGCGTATATATATACCCAAAACGAACCAATTCATAATAAAATAATATTATATTTAATAAATCTATCAAAATACAATTTAATAATATACTTAACATTCAACAATTATTAATAATTTGTATTTATTTAATAATTTATTTTCTAATATTATTATTCCAATTATAATAATTAATAATACCATATAATTAGGTATAATGGTTAGAAATTTTTATGAAATTAGGTAATAGAGAATAAAATAATATATTTTATTTAATAATAATCAAAATATAATTTCATATAATATACTTAATATTCAATTATTTATTAAATAGTCTATATTAATTTATTTTTAATATTATTTATTCCAATTATAATAATTAATGATACCCATATAATTAGGTATATATATTAATAGTGGTTAGAAATTTTTATTTATCAATTATAATATGAAAAATAGGTTATTTAGAAGGGGTAAAAATAAACCGATTCCCTATACTATTGGGTAGTTAAGTCTAAAAGAGGAATACAAACATATTCACCTTTTATATAAACTATATTTAAAACTAAATAAATATTAAAAAATAATAACTGGATGGTTATAATGGTTGGTAAATTAACTTTCTTAATTTATTAGCCATTTTATATTTGATTGTATATATTATGGTTATAATGTCACGTTCATTAGTATGAATACAAATAATCCTAGAGCTTAACTTAAAAGGCTAATTTATTAAGATTATATGATAAAGGATTATAAATAGTTTATTAATAAATATAAAATATAATGTTATAATAGTTTGTTATAGGATAATCTCATTAGTATAATCTCAAATAAATATAATAGAAATCAAGAAGTCAAAAATAATTTATTAAATTACAATTGGAATGTTCTTATTCCAAAAAATAATAGTAATTACATTCGAATAATTATTAAGAACTTAAGGTAATAGAAGGGATCAAATTAATACAATATACATCAGGATGCTAAGAATAAAGGATGAGTATATAGATAGGGTTTAACAGCTAATTATATATTATAATAACCAAAGGGAAAAATGGACCAACCAAAGAATGAACACTACGTGGAGGGAAAAGCAAACCCCGAGATCTTATAAAAGAGGGACTGAGGAGGCTAGGAAGACAGGGCTGGGACCCAGCAACTGCTAATCTTCCAGCCATCATCCCTATTAAGATTCTTTGGTCTTGTTTCAATCTCCAGGGCCTATCTGAATTTTCGATGGTGAAACTGCGCAACTTTAGCAATGAATTGAGCCTCTTCAATACACACATGATGCTTAGTCTTTCCGGCATGTTCAGCCAGGGCTGAGGACTTGGACCTTCCATGCCTTAAGTCAGCCGAATGATCGCTAATCCTCTTCTTGATAGAGCGACCCGTTTCACCAATATATGGCATCCCACAGGAGCAAGGAATGATATCAACGCCCTTCATGTCCCTAGGATCAATAGGATCTTTTATATACTTGAGGGAGCCACGGATAGTATTGATAGGTCTGAAAGTGGCGGGCACATCGTACTTCCTCAAAATCCTTGCAATCTTATCAGTGGTCCCTTGGATGTAAGGAAGGTTGACCCCCATGACACGATCCTTAGGATCTCTTCGGATTGAACGCTCCTTCTTCGCCTTGAGGAAAGCTTTTTGACCCAAGTGTCTACTATAACCATTCTTTACAAAGACATCTAGGAGATGAGCCGTCTCCGTATCTAAGCTCTCTTCATCAGAAATTCTAACAGCGCGGGTGGAAAGGGTGCTTAGAACTCCTAACTTCTAAGTGGGGTAATGATGGGAAGAAGCATGCAAGTATTGCTCAGTATGTGTCTTCTTTCTAAACAACTGATGAGAAAAGGAACCATTCACCTTCTTAGAGATGAGAACATCCAAGAATGGAAGACAACCATTGTATTCTTTTTCCATCGTGAATTTAATGGCGGTGGACTCGTTATTGAGATGACTGAAGAAGCAATCTAGCTCATCAGGACCATGAGACTAGAAAACACCAGTGTCATCAACGAATCTTTTCCACAGCTTCGGTAAGAGACGAGAGGAGGCCAAAGCCTTACACTCAAAATCCTCCATAAAGAGATTAGCCACGACAGGTGACAAGGGGGATCCCATGGCCACTCCTCACGTCTGTTCATAAAATTCTCCCTTGAAGCTGAAAAAGGTGCAAGGAAAAGCTCAACAAACATAGCCGTATCAGGGTCGGTGAGCTTATTAATCACCTTCATGGCCTCATTGATAGGAATACAAGTGTAAAGAGAGACCACGTCGAAACTTACCAGAATGTCCTCCGGCTCAAGCTTAATTCTCTTAAGATCATCAATAAAAGAAGCCGAGTCTTTAATGAAGGACTCATTATGACCAACCAAGGGCCTCAACTTTGCAGCGAGGAACTTGGCCAAGAGGTAAGTCGGACCACCTATGGTGTTGACAATGGGTCTTACGAGGACCCCTTCCTTATGGACCTTTGGAAGGCCATAAATCCTAGGAGTGATGGGGTTTCCCTCAATAAGTTTCTGGGACAGAGGATTAGTGGCATCACAAGACTTGATCGCAAGAGCGACCGCTCTGGAAACCTTTTTAAGGGGATTTTTCGAAAGTTGCTTGTAACTCCCACTATTACAAAGATGATCGAGCATGTTATTCCTGTAATCACTCCTATGTATAAATATGTTGAATAAGTGAATGCAATATCAAACATTTGTTTATGCAAAGTTAACTAACCTTAGTAAGAAGATAAGTAAGATCTGTCGTATAATTTGGGGAAATAGCGTATATCATTGCCATAAGAGCGTGAAACCACCTCAACCCTTAGTTAGGGCTATGTGAAGGTGATTATGATAGACCACGAAGCTCTCGTAGGTTATCACAGTGCGTGAGGTGACCTACGTGAAGGTAGGCACAATTCGACTAAATTGACCCGTCAAACATCTCAAGGGTGCGGAAACTTGGTTCCAACATCCCCCCATACTACTTTAGGCGAGACTTTAGTCCGAGCTCTACAGGTTGATGTCGAAAGTGCCATTAGTGTAAGGATTTGTTGGCTAATTAACTTCGAACCTGGGTTAGGTCTCATAAAGCCAACATGATCACAAGAAGGTGACGAGGAACTTTCAATTGCGATATACCTTCAATTATAATTCTACATTGTATATAATGTTATCAATTGTAAAAACATTTCATATCTTATTTTTATTTTGCTCTCTATATATAATTGTATATTTGTTATGAAAAATAAAACATGATCACAAGAAGGTGACGAGGAACTTTCAATTGCGATATGCCTTCAATTATAATTCTACATTGTATATAATGTTATCAATTGTAAAAACATTTCATATCTTATTTTTATTTTGCTCTATATATATAATTGTATATTTGTTATGAAAAATAAAACAAAATACACATTTTGAAGCTACTCGAGTTTCTAAGTACAAATGACCAACAAACCATACCATTTAACAATCACCCGAATGAGCATACCTATCTATTAATACTTGACTTCCATTAGAACCCTCAGTGAATATGACGCACGATTGTTTCATTATTACGTTGCATGTGGGATAATACCCACAAGCACCAAAAGATAAAATGGAAGAAAAATCTCGACCTGAAGGCCATAACTATAATGAAAACGTCATCAACATCGACATTTTGACTTTGCAATCACCCTCACCATGTTTCTTGGAAAATGCACAAGCATACCACACATATAAACACTTAAAATGTTATCTTCCCCGTTGATGTGTGGTAAACGTTTCATAATAATAATAAAAAATACCCCGCGTTGATAAATTTCCCTACGTTGGTTTACAATAAGACCAAGCACATCCAATATGCTCATTTTATAAGCATCTTTTGGTTGGGAATTTTAATACTTGTTATGGTTCCAACTCCTCTACAGTCAAAGCCTGAATACCCAACCTCTCACTTACCTAGTCGTAAATTTGATTGCAAGGTGGGCATATCCTTCTCGTCATCCATATATCATATATTTGCAAGCCTACGAAGTCATACTATGCCATGTCATGCCTGCTCCGTATAAGCTAATCATTCTTATATTTCAAGATTACATGGAATATACCATAAACAATCAAATTCTCCCACTCATTTTTACCATTTATACATTTGTTTTAAATGGTTTTACTAATTACTTACGAGCAACTTCTTCTTACGTAAAAGGATTTTATGGTTTTAGTGATATCAATAACATGCTAAAGGGGAGCATAATATTAATCTGAGTCGAATACAAGAACGTTTCGAGCATAAACTATTAAGTGGAATATGCCCCATTCTATTAATTGCATTCCTTATCAAACATATGATATTGCAGTTGAGATCAGTTGCATTCTTAATTAGGAAGCCTCACCAGATTCTTGGCAACTGTTATTCAACATCAACTTGCTATATATGCAGACAACTATTACACAAATATTAATTCAGTTAGTAAATCACCCAAATTTCCAAGCATTAAGGCTTATTTAATGCTAAAAATATGTCGTGGAGTGCTTTAATGTACAAATGAACAAACCACACAGAATGCAGCGGGACCTCAATTGAATAACACAGTTGTTATTTTAACCTTTTTCCTTGCTTGATGCTCAGGAGTAACGATTGCATTCATTGGGAAAAACCAAATAATAGAGGAAGCTGAGAGTGCTTTGTAAGCTATATAAACGAGAGGCTCTTATTGTGGAAGTGGGTTGGGAGGAGGGCGTTTGAGATCCACATATTAGCGAGGCTTAAGATAAGTCCCAATTTTTAATATAATCTCTGCAATTTGTAAAAGGGGGGACACTATAGTTTTCCTTTTATTTATTGCAGGGTTGCATATGAGGGAAAAAATTTGTAGAATTCTTTATGGATTGGACATTGTAAGAGAGTGAATATGAAATTTTGTTAATCATTGTTCTGAAGGAGTGAAAGACCTTGAAGGACTATACATAAATATGGCATTGGAGCAATTGATAATAAATTAATTTTTCTTTACTCTATGGTAACTGATTTATTATTTGTTGTTGTTGCTCTTATGTTACTCTAACTTTAGTTTAAATTCTATAACAATTTATATATTGATAATTCATTTTAGCACTCTTATTGAAGTGATTTATCTTGTGCTAACTATTGTATATTGAGCTAGAATAAGACTATGAATTCATCATGGTTTGTTTATAGTTTATGGATAACTTTTTATCAGATTACTATAAACTTATATTCCTTTATTTTCTATCGAGTTTGAAGAAATTTTTCTCTTTCTTAATATAAATCTTGCAGTGATTTCATTTGGCTTAATGATTTTATTTATGTATATGAGTGGATTATTTTGATAACTATTTATCATAATTTTTTCATTGTTTATTTTCTTCCTGTAAATTATTGAATTCTTTTGATGACTTGCTGATTTATATTAATCTTAAATACAATCATTGTCCTCTCCCCTTGTTAGACACCTTTATCTCTTGGCCAGGAGTTAGGTTTTCCTTCTCCTTGTCGAGATAGGTTTTATTCTTCTTTTTCATATTAGGGATTAAATTGCATTTGAATTTTTGTATTCTTTCAAGTCTCCTTTTGTAGGTGAAAGTATCATTGCAACTAGACTGAGCCCTAATTTAATTCAGTGAGAAGGAATTATCATCCATAAAATAATAAAATATAAATTATTCCTTTCCCTTGAGTTTGTTAATTATAATCATCAATATCATACACTAACAAACTCAAGGCATTGTATATAGGTAGACAAGCATATTAAGGTACCTTAGGATAGATTAACCTTAGGCTAGTCTTAGGGTAGGGGTAACTAGAGAACCATTGAACTTGTCATAATCACCATACCAAAGAGATAAGGGTCTAATTTGGTCCTTGAGTTGGTGATATCCTCTCCTGTTTCAACGAGGACATTTCTAGGCTTCAACATAATTGGTGCTAGAAGGAGGGGAAAAATTACTATCTATGTAGAATTTTATTTCTACTAATTATGAGTCATACTTTGGGTCATGATTTTAGTTCACATGAAGCTACAAAATGTTTTCTTAGGAAACCAATGTTGTCCTTGATCAAACCAATGCATGATAGATAAAATGTATTTTTTGTTGTATATCTAGTTGCACAACTTATTATTAAATGTAACTCTTCTAATATCTCTAACGAAAATGAGATATGCAAGTTATTTGCTTTCACATTCAAAGGATTACGATTATGATAGCTTGTTCTTAGAAATAAGAACTCCTTATGTGCATGAATATAAGTCAATTGGAGAATTTTATGATAGATTTAAATATCTTTGTTTTAATTATGTCTCGAAGATCTTCCTTCAGAATAGGATTTGTTGCATTTTTTTTAATTTCTTATTTCTTCTTCTTGTAAACATAATAAATATAACAAGGACGAACGAGGTAGTTTTGATTCCTTTTTCAATCCTATTGAACCCTTCAATGAATTAGAAAATATGTTTAACTCCTAAACACTTGGAGTGTTATTTACAAATCCTCCAATTTGAGAAAATCACAATTGAAATCCACTTATGTAAATTGAAGATATATATTAGTTATCTTATAATTCTTGTGATTAGCCTTAAGCAATTTCAGTAGGAATAACTACACCTCAAAATCAGATTAATAAACATTGTGTTAGTACTTCTTTGAACAAAAATTCAGTACTAGTTCCTATTCCTCTAACAAAATATCTCCCACTAATCAAATGGCTTTCCACTTTCACAATGAAGAAAATAATATGGATGTACTTTACATGGTATACTTTTTTGTTAACTACTTCTTATACATAGATCTCTTCGCACATGAGAGTACAACTAATAGTAATCCTATAGATATTTCAAATGAGGCCCTACCTTCAGCTATCTTAAATTTCTTTGAGGATTATATTTTTGTGAGAGGGATTCTTTAACCATATATAATCATTTTCAACTCCAATCTTCTTCCCTTTTCTTCATTATTTTCACTCAAATAAACCATATGGTTTTCAAGAAAAGGAAGCTAAATGTGATTATATTTTTTATGATGATGTATTTGAGTTACCTTCATCAAAAAATGACTTTGACTTGGACTTGCTGATGGGTTCTTCATGTTAGTAAATATAGTTCTACATGCACTGATGAATTGGATCACCATGTTTCCAATGATGTACATCTCAATAATCCTATGGAAACTAATCTTGAAAAAATTGTATCACCCCTCATTAGTGTTCAATCCAATCATGTGAGTAAGTGCCTGTCTCATAGTTACCATACTAGCTTTAGTGAACATAGAATATATAATTTTAATACTGACACTCTCTATCCACACGTTTCAACATATGAAGTTACAAGATCCTTGACAAGCCTACACTCTTCTTCCCTTCGAGATAATCTTCAAGTAATGTAAGATAATCATCCCCTTTTCATTGATGCTTTTGTAATATACTTGGAGAATTAATTCCAAAGGAAGATTATTCTATACAAGTTTCTTTCTTTTAATTTGGTAAAAGTAGATGTACATAAATGTTTTCATGTTTCATACAACTTCGTCCTGTCATTTTTACTAATGTATGACATATCTTCCTTTTAGTAATTGACCCGATGGAATGACTCCAATTGAAATATACTTGATTGGTTTATTTATTCAAATTTCTACATAGTGTATATAGTAGTAGTATGATTACTAAGCACAATTTATTTAGTTTACTTTGATTTTTTTAATAAAGAAATCCTGGTAAACAACAATGATTAATATTCATTGAGAAGTTTGTCTTATCTAATTTCATTTTTTTCATTAGATACTTAATTTAGATATTTTAAAGTATAAAGTTTTAATTATCTAAATAATGGCATCACAAACAATGTTTCAAATGTGTTTGCACCTTTCTTAGGTTTTGAAATGCCTTATAAGTTCAAACATTAGTTATCAGCCTCTCAATGCACCAACAAATATTTATCAAATTTTAAGTTGAGAATTATTTTATTTTCACTACAGGTAATATGCTCCAAATTTAGAACCATATTTTAGTGCTTTTCTTCTCCAATTAGGATGAGTAGCTTGGCGTTAAACCTAGCTCTATTGTAAATTTTTTGAAAATTCTCTTTTTGCAACAAATTTTGCATCCTTTTTTACACCATATTTTGCATCCGATTTTATGACAATTTTTTCTTCTAGTCTTGCACCGTATTTTGCATCTATTAGTTCATCAATTTTTTCTTCCTATTTTGTGCTAGTATTTGGTTGCATTTTTGTGCCATCATTTGCATCAAGATTTACGCCATATTTTTCATGCAATTTAAAGCCCTTTTTTGCATCTAGTTTGTGCCAATTTTTTCATCTAAGATTATGCAAATTTTTTCTTCTTATTTTGTACCTATTTTTACATCTTATTTTGCGCCACTTTTTGTGCCTATTTTTGCACCATTTTTGGCATCCAAATTTTCATCCTTTTTGGTGTCTAATTTTGCATCCTTTTCAACATCCAAATTTTCATAATTTTCTCTTCCTCATTTTGTGTCCACATTTGCATCTCATTTTCACCTTGGTTTGAGTCTAAATTTTCATCTAGTTATGCATCATTTTTGGCATCCAATATGGTGTCGTTGATTTGACCCTTTTTTTAGCTAAATTTTGCATCCAAATTTTACATCATTCTTTTCATCCTCATTTGGGATCTAAATTTGCATCATTTTTTGTTTCTTTTTAGCACCCAACTTGGCATCCAGTTCTGCATTCAATATTTTCTAGCTTTTTTTTCTTTTTTGCATCTAGTTTGGTGTTGACTTTTTCATCCTTCTTTTCATGCAATCTGGTGTCCTTTTTATGCCCTATTTTGTTCCCTTCTATTTCTAATGTTGCAGCTTTTTTACTTCTAGTTTGAAACCTTTTTATGTCCTTGTTTGCATCTTGTCTTGATGCATAGTTTAAAATCCAATTCTACTTATAGATTTTCATCCAAAATTACATCCACATTTGGCTTCTCGTTCAGAGTGTACTTTTCTTTCCATTTATGACCCCCTTTATGGCTTCATTTTACAAGTTTCAATTACATATTGACATATATTACAGTTTCTAAATATCATTAGATAAGATATATACAATTTAAATTATGATGAAACAATGTTTGTAAATATATTTGAATTAAATTGAAAACATCCATCCATGAATAGAAATATCATCAATATATAATTAATTCTCCATAAAAAAAAAAAAAAAAAAAAAAAAAAAAAAAAAAAAAAAACAAAAAAACAAACAAAAAACAAAAAAACAAAAAACAAAAAAACTTTTTACAATTTTCAACACATATATGAAGTAACAAGATAATACTAATAATATTCATGGAAATTCTTTAATCAAAACAACTAAAATTCAAATGTGTGCTTAGAAATTAAAATATTTCATGAATATCGTTGTTCTAAGGTAAATTCAAAAGATCCATCCAGAAATAATAATCTCATCATACAAAATAATTTTCCATAAAAAGTAATGTCGATAAATTTCAAAATTTACATGAGGCATATAAAATTTAATCTTATAATGTTGTCATGTGTGGTGAGACGAGCACCTAAATAAATAGGCCATGAGCCTTGATCACACGATTATTCAACCAATGGAATCTTGAACATACAAGTGGGAGTATCATATTCTTAAATTTTTTAACCAAACGCCATTGGTATCGTATATATCAATTTTGTAACCAAACATTGCTCGTATCATATACATAAGGTTAGAGACCTTTTAAAATATCTAACCTATAGAGAAAATTCCAAAGGTTACCATATGCTTTAGAATGTATCATATACATAAGGTTAAAGATATCTTAAAACATCTAAGATATGGAGAAGAGTTCAATGGTTTCCATATGCTTTAGATGGTCTATGCTTGATCCTCGACATTTCAAAAGTAGAATCGGGTGGTAGAGAGTGGTTGCACGTAGTACAATTTTTTTGCTCTTGTTGGTGGTGCTGAAGCCTCAAACATAGGATCTAAGGTTTTTTCTTCTACTTCCATTGGTATGGAAGCCTCCAATACATGAGTTAAAGGAGACGAAACATGCGGGGTAACCAATGGAGGAGTAGACAACAACAAAGAAGAAGTGACACATGATAAATACTAGGGGTATGGACGAGACATATGCTAGAGATATGGAATGGGTGAAATTTGGAAATGAACCCACATGCGCATATCCTTGCATAAAATGAGAGGCCACTCAGCAAATTCTAATGATGTAGCCTCGAATAATGGAAATGAAAAAACATACCATTAAATTATGCATGCCTTTTCCCTCCACTATGAATCCATTTTTCTCAAATGTGAACCCATTACATGTTAGTTCAAAATGATATGAATTAGATGTTAGTTCAAAAAGATATGAATTACCATATGCCATGCCAATATTTATAATAATATATATATCTAACCACTCAATATAGTTACATTGATTGCATATTATCTAATGAATGGGTTAATCAGATTCATTATAAATAAAAAGCAACCACTTAAATATGAATCAAAATATCTCATGATTCAAAAGGTTAAGATTAAATAAAAACTCAACATAAGTTAATAATTAATCAACGAGATTTGGATTTACATATACCATGTTAATAGTTATAATAACAAATATCTAACCATTCATTGAGGTTGTGATGATTCCATATTATCTAGTGAATGGGTTAAGTTGATTCATTATAAAGAAATAAAAACAAATCCAATAAAAATTGAAATATGTCATGATTGAAAAGGAAATTGAGTAAATAAAATGACCAAGGTAAATGCGACACCATTATCATGGAGGAAGGATTTAGCGGAAATTAGGTTATATGTTTAGATCGTGGAGAAGAATTGGTTAATTAGTCAACGTGGCTACAAGGCCACATATGCAAACCATTTTTTATGAAAACACTTGTATTAAGGGACTATAGCTACTATGGACATATACATTTCAAAACAATAAACACCTTCTACTCTTGGAAGTAACTGGACTAAGTGGAGAAAACATGGTGCTCAAAACTTAATGCTTCTTCTTCTTCTGAGTTATGGAGCTCTTATCATTATTAGACCTACATTACCAAAACCCATGAATACGATTAATAGATCCAGCTATGGATATATGAATCCCATGGAAATAAAATATTTTTATGAAAACCCATGTAGTATTACTAGTAGACCTGCATTATCAAAACCTACGTACTAGGGAAATAGATCTAGCTATGGATATATGCATTCCAGAATAATAAAAATCATCTATCTAAAACCCCTATATTAGTTATGGATACATGCATTCCATAACAATGGATATCCTCTATTTAAAGCCACTATAAATTCAATGAACTAGATATACACTTGTATCTGCAAGTTAGATGTAGAAAACCCCTATATCAATGAACTGGATCTAGTGAACCCGTGTATCGACAAACTAGATCTAGGAAACCCTTCTAGTAAACACCTGTATATGTGAACTACATCTAGAAAACTCTTTTAACAAATGTTTCTATCAGCAAATTGGATCTATCAAACCACTAGATGTAGAAAATAGATATATGCTTTCCACAACATTAAAAACCCTCAAGATGTGGAAACTAAGGTGCTTCTTCTACTCCTTAGTTATGTAGTTGTTATAAGAAAAATTGATGGAGATATTGACAGAGTCTATAGATAGATAAGGATAGGAAAAGAGATTTAAGAAGGAAATATAACACTAAAAGTGAGGGAAAAACAATAATATAAGGTAAAAATTAGAAAGGCAAAAAAAAATCTCAAAAAAAATACTTATTAATTATTTCATTAAACAAATATTTCCTTTCTATTTTTAATACATAATGATCTAATTTAAAACCATTTTATTTTCCATTTGGTTATTATATTAACCCCCATTATTTGCCGTTTATGTATTATCAATCAATTTTAAAAAATGTTCTTCTTCATAATGGTTTACAATAATTTATTTATATTTATATTTATAGAAAAATATATGTTATTTCTATTTTCTCCTTTAAATAATTTATCGTTTTGTTAGTTTTTTTTGGGTAATAAGGTGACTTTATTTTTATTTTTTATACATGATATCAAATTTTATTCCATCAGCCGTGAGGTTCAGCCTCATTTATAAGACTTTTCATTAACTTATTTTCATTCAAATTTAAGATAATGTTCTTGTTTTTTAATAACAATTTCTAATAACTATACTTTAATATATTTATATTTATAATAATTATGTTTTTCCTTTTTTTAATGTTTAAATATTTATTTTATTTATTATTTTTTGGCTAATTAATGTTAACTTTCCTTTTTATTTGATTTTTGTTTTGGATTCTCTAAAGCATCTCCACATTATTTCTTTCTTGTTACATTAGGTCCTCCGTCTATGTCATGATGATGAGTACCAAACGTTGACCCTAAAAATATTGTTGTAATTAATCTCGAAGAAGGCATTTTGGATTATATTAATATTTAATTTTCATGGTATAAAGTTTGTAAAAGCTAAAATTTATATTACTTTAGGTTGAAGGTACATTCCCATTCTCTAAATACAAAAATCTATATTAATTTAAGTTGAAGGTATATTCTATTTTTCTGAAATATAGAAGTAGAGTAAGATAAAAGTTAATATTAATTTAGGTTGTTCTAAATTTGTAAAATACCAAAAGGAGATTGTATTGATTAAAATATTTATCTTTACTTTGAATTGACCAAGCATAGAAAATAACTGAATTTCTCGTGATATAAACCTTTGTTTGAGTGCAAAACTGAAGAAAACATTTTCACCTTGAGAGATTTCATCCCTCTTGACACTTGATAGATTTGGAATTAAGATAAATATTGTTTGGATTTCTCAAATTCCGAGAGGGATCAAATCTCTTGAGATGTAAACTCATTTTGAATGAAATTTTTGAGAAAATGTTGACAGATGTGATCCCTCTCGACAGTTACTAAATTCATAATTAATATGGCCATATGTTTGTTCACTATAACGCTTTTTATATTATATATAGATTTCACATCTCTATCTATTAAAATTATTATTATTAATTTTATTACAATCCTCATATATAACTACATACATGTAAAGGGAATTTTTTAAGACATGTTTTTTTATTATTATTTTTTAAATTTGTAATATAATATGCATAGCGTAGAGTATATATAGAGAGGGAGTGTGCGCACACATAGAAAAAGAGTTTATCGTAAGTATTAGGTTATTATATGTTATTAACTAAATTTAAATATAAAGTTTTGAAATGGCATACTTAAAATATGAATCTCCCCTCAATGGAATTATTAAGACATGCTAGCTGGGAGATTGCATGGTCATCCTCCCATCATGAACTCAAATATGAAGATGTGGTCATGCACCCTCCAAATCTCATTAACAAGCCATCTTGAATTTTCCTAGAGGATCATTTGACATTAGTGCAATTTGGAGTTAGATCCCTCTGGAACTAGTATTGGTTTAATGGATGGAACTGAGTTGAAATTAATAGTAGTTATGATATTGGGGTATGTATTTCTATTGCCATCATTGGTTTCATTCTCATCCTACATGCCTCTATAGAACATTCATAATTTTTAGGTGTGTCCATTTTCTCCAAGAACTAGTAATAATTTCCTCAAAGTAGATGTTAATTCAAGTTATAGGGCCTTGTAATGTGGTGAATTATTAACATTCATTATCTATTGTTATTCAACTACAATAATGCCATAAGAGGTTTCCTCTAGGTATACCAATTTAGCTTTGTATAATGGATAATTTCCTACCCTTTTCTGTTTCTTTTGTTTATGATTTTCTCTCCCAATGTATCCCCCTAGGCATTGGTTACCTCTTTCCTCTTTCCTTTTTTTTGTGTCAACTCTCAACCCCTCACTTAAAGTATTATAGTGAGGCCTGGCTGGGTTTCTCCTTTGCATTGGATATATTTTATAAGTTAGAATGGTATTTCACCTTTAAGTTATTCTTTGAATCCATCATTGAGAAAATCCATCATCTCCTAAGATCCTCTCCTCCTTGACTTCCACTACCCTTCACTTCCATCTCTTGAGAAAAAGTTCATATTTCAGGAAGTTTGTGTTATTATTGATTCAAGCTTACAATGAATTATTGATACACTCAAATATGATGAGGAGTGGCCCAATGCATAAAACAAGGATGGTTTTGAGCCTAATAGAAAGCTTAAACTTCAACACCTTTGTATTGCATCCACACTTATTATTTATTCATGATAAAATCATGGCAGTGAAACATGACATTGTAGGAAAGCACAAATGTTTGATAGACATTGAACTGGATGAAGAGGTATAATATTGGGTGCTTAACACAACATAAAGAAGAGGAAGATAAAACTAATACATGTATATTATTAATATATACTAGCATTTGTAAATTTTATTGTGTGTATTGTTGGATCATAATAAGGCCAAGAAGGAAGTCTTCCTTGTGTTGGATGAGTTAAAACTTTACATGAAGAACCTACAGAGAAACTTGAATAAAATTGAATATAATTTTGGACTTCCTCCATATCTAAGTTATCCATGAGGAAGTAGCAAAGAGATAATGACTGTGGAAGCACCAAACTTTTGTAAGTTTTAATAATGGATTATATTCAGTTGGGTAGGAGGTTAAACTAGTTAGTGATTTCTCATATCCCTGTAATGACTGCACCTATAACTAAGACAACTAAAACGTTTTTCCAAACATCCACCATAAACTTGGTTCAGTCTAGAGGATTAGGTAGACGACAACAACTGGGTGGTAAAAAGTAGAAGAACATGAAAACTACTTCAAATGAGTTGGAAAAATGACAAGCTCTAAACAAGAATGATGGGGGTAAGAAAGAGAGAAACATAAATTTCTCATGCAATATTTGTGGTACAAGTCATATGGCACATCGTTGCCCACATTTGGATGAGGTGAATGAGCAAAATAATTAGTGAAAGCCCGCAACACAACCTATTGTGTTGAACAACCTTTTCCTACCTTGGCAACAATGACAAATCATGATTGTTGCCAATATTGCTCCTCCACAAGAGGATAATGTTCGTCATAATCCTAGTGGGGGTGCACCTATGACTATTATTTTATGCGAAGAAATGGGAAACTTGACCATGAGATGAAAAATAGATGCAATAGTCAATGCAGACTTGGATGCAAATGTAGATTTGAAAGTGGAATCAAATGTGTGTGCAATAATAGGTGTAAAACTTGGCACAAATTGTGGTGAAATAAAATAATATGGAACAATGGATACAAAGTTGCAAGAAAAATGGATGCAAACCTTGATGCATAGTAATATGTAAAAAGGAAAGTAAAAATGGAAACAAACATGGGTGAAATGGTGGACACAAAATTAGATGCAAAAGAGGATGCAACAAAAGTATATCAAATAGAAGTAGATGTAAAAGTAGGTGAAAAATTAGAAGAAAAAGCCGAGGTAAAAGTGGATGTAAATGGGGATGCAAAAACATACAAAAAAATTGGAAACAAAAGAGGATTCAAATGTGGATGCAAAAGTGGAAACAAATATGGGTGGAGTGGTAGATGAAAAATATGGTAGAAATTGTGGCTTAACAAGTGTGGATGTAAAAGTGGATACAACAAAAGAAACAAAAGAAGATGCAAACTTGGATGCAAAATAAGATGCAAAAAGGGATACAAAAGTGGACGCAAATGTGGGTGCAATAGTTGACACAAAATTGGATAAAAAAATTGATGTACCATAAGTAGATGTAAAAGTGGATACAAAACAAGATACAAAACCCAATGCAAAAACCCAAAGAAAAGGTGGATGCAAAAATAAATGCAATATTTGATGCAAATTTGGATGTAAAATAGGATGCAAATGTGGATGCAAAAGTGGAGGAAAACATGGGTTCAACATTAGGTACAAAACATGGCACAAATTGTGGCACAACAAAAGTGGATGTAAAAGAGGATGCAATGATAGATGCACAAAAAGAAGAAACTTTTGATGAAAAATAAAATGCAAAAAGGGATACTAAATTGGACGTAAACATGGGTGAAATAGTGGATGAAAAAGTCAATGCAATAGAAGTTGATGAAAAATTAGATGCAAAATCAAACTTAAAACCTGATGCAAAACTTGATGCAAAAGTGGATAAAAAAAGGATGCAAAAATAGATGAAATTTTTGATGCAAACATAGATGCAAATGAGGATGCAAACCTAGATGTAAAATTATAAGAAAAAGTCGGTGCAGAGGTAGGCGTCAAACTAGGTGTAAATTGTGTCACAACAGAAGTGGATGCAATAGTGTACATAATAATAGATGCAAAGGAGGATGAAAAAGTGGATGCAAAACAATATACAAAAGTGGATGCAACAAAATTAGATTCAAAACTAGACACAAACATTGACACAAAACCTGGTGCAAATGATGACGCAAAAATGGCTGCAAATGACGATGCAAAATAGGATGCAAAAAATGATGCATGTGTAGGAACAAAAAGTGGATGCAATAGAGGATACATTTTGGGCAATTTATTGGGCTTAAATTGCTGCATTAAATTATCGACCAGGGAAACTCGTAAGCTTTTGATGATGCCAACACTATATGTGCAGGAGTAGGCAACTAATTCTATGTCTAGTGAAATTATTTATGATTCAATATAATATGCAAGGGAAGAGGCTCCTAACTAAGGAGATACTAGTTTTCCTTCCCTACATTATCATAGAGAAATCATAAAACTAGAAACTTGAAATGCAAACAAGAGGATGAACTTTAATTGTTGTTTAGATTCAAAGAGAGAAAGACTCACTTAGTCTCTTGGTTGTCCTCTCTTGTATTAATCTAGACTAAACTAAGATTCATCCATAAGCGTAAACTAAATGAAATAACTTGAAACATAAAAGCAAAAATATGAATTCCAATTATCATACAAATAAAATAGGGAGAGAGCCTAACTTAGACTCTTGTTGTCCTCTCATATGTTGATAAGATTCTAATTGAAAACTCATTCATCAATCAAATCCTCAAACATCAAACATCTATTAAATAAAATAAGATCTAATATGAAATAACATGTTCCCTTGCTCCTTCTAGAGTGAGCTCAATTCTCCTAAGACCAAACTGACAAGCTATTCCATATACTACATTAAGGTAACTTCTATCTAAAACTACATAATGGAAATACATATAAAACTTATATCTAAAACTACATAATGAAAATATATGTCAAATGAAGCTTTATTCCATCTTAAATTGGATACAATGCTCTAAGAGTCCTCTTGGAATGGAGGAGGTACTCCTATTTATACAAAGACTATGATAACAACCTCATAAATGTAAACCCACTATTCTCTCCTTTGACCCACATATTTCTCAACCAATGGTGACACATACCCCTATCCTCCATGATCTCCTCCATGAGGTCCATGGTCTTCTCCATGAGGTTCATGATCTTCTCAAATTCGAATTTGAGCATAAAGTGCCACATAAGGATGCCTTGGAAGCTTCCTTTGTACCTACACATGTCAACAAACTCATTCTAATTGTTAGGTATAAGTATAAGCATATTATTTTCTAAGTTTTAGCCATAAATCCACTTAAAAATGTTAAGAATTAATAAACTTTGGAAAAGAATAGTTATGACCCAATAATGAGGTAAATGTAATGATGTGGAGGTGGAATGGAGGTGACATGAAGGTAGAATGTAAAGATATGGGTGAATAATGGAGTGAAAATAAGGACTATTTTGAGGCCCAACATAACCTCAAACTGAAGATATTGCATGTCCTCATGCAATCTATTACATTACTTTTTGGTAACTGAGCTTTGGCTTAAACTCTGCATGATATTAGTTACTTAACTTTTGCAATGCGTTATTTTGATGAACTACAACTCGGTTGGTTCTTGTGTTTCAAACATATTTTGTTTGTTGCATTCAATGTATGATCCTCACATATTGATAATGTGATTTTTCTTGCAGAGTATTTTTGTTGGAATGCATCATGGTTGGTTCTTGTGTAACAACCATGATTGTTTTGGCATCCAATTAACTTTTAAATACTTTTGACAAAGCCATTTTTATGCTCATGTAATAGTGAATATATTTTGAAGGTAAGTGGGTTTTAGAATGCGGACGTTATATGAATGTGACAAAGCATGAATGTAAATGTATCCTTCCCCTTAAACGGATCATTTGGGCAGTTATGTGAAATGGGGAAAGGAAGGGGAAAGGAAGTGAAGTTTTTTTCCAAAAATTATTATTCCAACTTTTCAAGGAATTTAATGGTTAAAAGTTAGAAAATATCATACCTTAACTTACCCTTCCAAAAATAGATGAGAATCATGCATGTGCGGCTACAAAAACTGTTGTTCGAAGTCTTCTTTACTTGGTTGGGAAAAATGGTCTATGAAATCAAGAATAGTGAATCTTTTATTGTTGCTGCATCTGTTGTTGAATCTGTTGTTGGATCTTCTACTGAATGTTTGGAATCTGCTGCTAAATGCGGCTGAAAATGTATAAGGCTTGGAAGGTATACAAAATATAGAAGTTACATTTCTCTCCCAGCCTTATTTATTGACTTTTCCTCAAGTCAATAAAAGGAAATGACAAACTGAAAAAAAAAATAAAAAAAATAATAAATAAATAAAAATAAAAAAAATAAAATAAAAAAAATAATAATAATTTGCTCCATCTGCTACAATATATGGGTCTTCAAGTCTTCAACGCTCATTGGCACAAATCTTACTATGTGATTAAATGTGTCGATGTCGAACATAGCAAGAAGTTGTTGACTTAGTGGCCGTTAATGAATTCCCCTAGCCAACACAAGAGCTCCGACTATTGATTCCAATGGGAGTCAGGATGCCTAACACATCTTGGTAGGTACGAATAAATGTGTCGTGGTCGAGTCACCTACAAGATCCAATGAACAAGAGATATTAATGTACTCCCGTTGTTCATTGGCAAGAGTACTTGCCATTAAGGCATGCAAGCCTCTATGTGTTTTTTTCAATGATGCTTAGACTCTAGGACTTTGACTGAAGCAGGGTTTTATTGGCGGAAATGAAGGGGAATCGTAATGACAAGGAAAATGGATGGATGTAAGGAAATGCATGATGTATGAATAAGAACTCTTGCTATAAAAAATGGATATGGAAAGATCATGCTTTATGGTTTGACAATAGGTGGAATTGAAAATCTTTTGCAAAAAGGGAGTTGCAAAGGAGTGGTTGTAGAGTTGGATTTGTCTTTAGAGTCTGTCATGACTTAGTCTTTGGAAGACCAATTTTCGTCACAATGTAATCTCCTTATGATCACTTGATTATCCTGTAACCTGTAAAAAAAAATTGGTACAAATAAAACATAAGTGTGCTTTAGAAGAAATGGCCAGTTTCTTCATGATTCTTACGCAAAAATTTCATACCAAATAAAAAAAATTAAGGACAAACAAAGTGTTGAAATTGACTTAATCATGATATTAATATCAATCCGTTTGTTTTTAAAATAACCATGAAAAGTAATACTCCCTGTTTGTGTCAGCTAACTTCTGTGCATGGCGAAGAGTTGGGCATCGTAGATTTGTTGTGTCCTGCAGATTAGTACATTATAAAAGCATACAATAATATCAATTTGCCAACTCTAAATAAGTTAGTCAACATTTAAATAATCCACCAAATGTTCTTTTAAATTATGCTTCCAAATGTTCCATTCTTTATTTTCAAGTCTGTGTGAATTTTGTGAAAAGTTTTTGTTTTTTTTTTCTAATTTTGCCCTTGTACCAACTGTTGCACTTTCAATCAATTCCTGTAATTTTTATGATTCTCTCAATTTTCATGCCCCTAAAGTTTTTTTTGTGCCAAAAACAATGAGAAAACACTTAACATACTTTTTTTTATTATTTTTTATTTTTTAACAATCATAACATTACAATGTTAACCTAATGAATTAAAACAATCATACAACATAATAATAAAATACATTACCAACATAACAAAAGAAATTACAACTATATTAATTAATGCAATTATAAAAGATATTAATATATTAATACATTTTTATAACAAACATTAACATATCAAACTCATAATTACAATTACAAATTAATATATACAACAATTAAAAAAATAAAGAACAACAAAAACACAATATAATATATATTTAACAATAATAATTTAAACTTAATAATACAACAACAAAAAAAAAAATTAACTAATAATACCAATAAATAAAACAAATCGAATCATTAATAAAAGTATACTAATAAACAAAAATAAAAAATAAATATAAATAATAACATAACAATAAATACAAAACTAATTTAAACTAAAAAAAATAAAAAATAAACTGTAAAATAAAACGTAACCCAAAATGAGGATCCAATGTTCGTTGATGCAATGAACAGTGGGCACCTTCAAGGCCAACGATAGGTCAAGAAACCTTTTGTGCGTTGCCGAGCAACTCCGGAATGTCGATCCAAGGTCATACCATCCCAATATCGTCTCATTCGGACTTTATCGGGCAAACGAAGGGCTCGGTCAGGAGTTCAAGGTCAAGGTCGCTGTCGATTTCTGGGAGCATGCGTTCTATTTTGGACGTGCTATCTGGCACAAAATACTTGCAACGATTGAAGCTTCAAGGCAGCATATTGTGAGTTTCTATGAGTGCCCAATCCCGAAAGGAAGAAGAACTGCAATATTATTGTGGACGAGTAAATCTAAAAAGCGCATACTGAAAGTGGGCATATGCTATTTTGGCGTCGTTGCCAGGGAAACTCGTAAGCTTTTGATGATGCCAGCACTATATGTGCAGGAGTAGGCAACTAATTCTATGTCTAGTGAAATTATTTATGATTCAATATAATATGCAAGGGAGGAGACTCCTAACTAAGGAGATCCTCGTTGTCCTTACCTACAGTATCATAGAGAAATCATAAAAGTAGAAACTTGAAATGCAAACAAGAGGATGAAATTTAATTGTTGTTTAGATTCAAAGAGAGAAAGACTAACTTAGTCTCTTGATTGTCCTCTCTTGTACTAATCCAGACTAAACTAAGATTCATCCATAAGCGTAAACTAAATGAAATAACTTGAAACATAAAAGCAAAAAGATGAATTCCAATTATCATACAAATCAAATAGGGAGAGAGCCTAACTTAGACTCTTGTTGTCCTCTCATATGTTGATAAGACTCTAATTGAAAACTCATTCATCAATCAAATCCTCAAACATCAAACATCTAAGCAATTAAATAAAATAAGATCTAATATGAAATAACATGTTCCCTTGCTCCTTCTAGA